>JAQBSW010001020.1:0-154484 GCA_029291075.1 Eudiplozoon nipponicum | reverse complement strand
CATATATGGATTTTCCGGGCCTGGCATCTAAGAAACCCCTTATGGTAGTGACAGAAGGGCCTCTAAAATGGTCGAATTTGCAAATTTGCTGATGATTTTAAAAAAATCTTTACAATAGATCCGAAAAATATCTAGTTTTCAAAAAATAATGTGACACTAGATTTGTATGACTTTAATAGGAATTTGAGAACAATAGGGCTAAGAATAAACATTAAAATGACGAAAGCAGTAAAAATACGTAATAGAACAGAATTTAACTTTGTTTATATTCGTGATGCTATGATTAATGATGTTTTTATATCAAATTTCAGCAAGCAATTAAGGATTTAGGAATAACTATTCAATATACAGCTTCTGCTGATAGACATATTGAAATGATAGTTCGCAGTGCTAAGAACAGATGAGCACTAATAAATAGAAATATCATATCGAACGATATAAACATACAAATGTACAAAATTTAAATTAGACTGATACTGGAATATGCTGCCGATACTTAGAATCTATTGAAAAAGAGATTGTTAAATAAGCTAGAATCTGTTCAAAGAAAAGTTGTGAAATATATTAGCTCTGTCTGCTGCACGATATACGCTAGTAGATTACAGTTTGTATCACGGCAAACTTTATGGTTTCGGAGGATGTGCTACTGCATAAAAGTTTTTCACTTGAACCATTGGACGGCTGCATATATGATTCATGAAGTCGAACTAGATCTAGACATTTGGCGATATCTCCTCCTTTGGTGGGAAATGTTGCGGGGAAGTTATTCTCTTTTTCGAAAATTTACAAAATTTACAATCAATTGCCAAAGGGGCTTAAAGAAACGCCTCCATCTAAGATGTCTTTTAAATTTTTATGTACTGAACTAGAAAAAATGTACAATCCTGCTGATATTTTTAATTTTGATTATGATAATACTTTCTCATTTTTGAACAAAAGAAAAGGATAAATGTGATCAGCAGCAAATCTTCTTGAGATTTTATTTCCATGTTCTGTATTATTAAAATTGAAATGTTATGCATTATACCATCATGTTAGTCAACAATACATATAATCAATTGCTAGTCATGGTTTTCATTTTTTGCATAATGTTATCCTCGAATTATATCTTAATTTTTCCTATTTTGATGATGACTCTATTACTCTTTATTTAATCAATTATTGTACAAATGCGATTAATTAATTAGACCGTTTTTCGTATATCATATTAACTATATAGAATATGATATGCCGTATGCAATACAGTATAACTAGAGAGATTTACTTATCTATATGAGACTAATTGCACATATTTATGTGATGTGATATCTTTTTTATATTGTACATTTTCCAATATTATAAATATTAATATATGTACAATATATAAAAGATATCAAATCACATAAATATACCCATTTGGTCTCATATATATAAGTAAATCTCAATAGTTATGATATGCAACATATGTTAATCCAGCAGTAATATCACGCCATACGTTACTTCAATTTTGATACAGTTATTATGATAAAGTAAAAATGGTTTTTTTAATTAATTGCATTTGTACAATAATTGATTATATTGCAGGAGGTGTTGCGATTATTGTAAGAGGTTTTGCGGAGTAGCTGTTTATTTAGTGAGGCTATGCTTTTCCCATATATGCCTGGTAGCTGACTTCGGAAGAACTCAGGTTCATGTGACGTGCTTCTAATAAGTCTCAATATTTAATTTCCGTCCCGATGAGAGAAGGCTAAGTCTAATTATCATACGTATATTATGAATAATGTAGCAAAATTAAATTAAAATTCACTGTTTGTCAAAATTGACCGTGCTCTAGACAGCAGCAAAATAAAATATTGTTAACACAAGTTAATATTTAGGCACAAAAGCAACGAGACATAAAATCACGATAAATAAATCCAGAATGTCTTAGCAGTGTAGTTTCTGTTCATGGATAAATGGTAAAAAACACACAAAATATAACTCCTGGCTTTGACCGTTATAAAAAAATAATCCACTGCATGTTACCGGCGTATTACGCGCGAGTGTGTATTATTATTAAACAAAACCCTATTAATTACAAATAAAATTGCAGTTCAAGAAATCTCAATTAAAACTGCTTGAAACTAGCAGAGGTTGTTTCTAAAGTCACAGTTAGGAAAGAGATTGTCTTAAACTAGAATTCGTATATGTGATCCTAAGGAAAACCGGATCTGATGAAATTGATATGTTTTTCGACGACTAGTTAAATAGAATGGGATTAGTGTTTACTTCAAGCTCGCAAACTTAATTTAAAGAATTGTTGCCACCACCCGTGCAATCAGTTATTATTAAATTAAAAATGATACTCGTTGGGTTGTAACGCGGAGCCGCGCGTTACATTATTATCTATTTGATGAAACATGTGTGGTATGAATCCTAATAAAGATATTCTATTCTATTCTATTCTAGATCTGAATATTTGGCGGTCTCTCCTCCTTTGGTGGGAAATGTTGCGCGGAACTTATTTTCTTTTTCGATAATTTACAAACTTTACAATCAACTGCCTCCATTTAAGATGTCTTTTAAAATTTTATGTACTGAACTAAAAAAAATTACAATCCTACTGATCTGTTTAATTTTGATTGTGATAATGCTTTCTCTAGGTTGAATAATAAACAAGGATAATTGTGTTCAGCAACATACCTTCTTGAAATTTTTATTTCCACATTCTGTATTATTGATTTGAAATTTTATGCATTATATCATAATATGAGTCAACAATACAAATGATCAATTGCTAGTTATGGATCTCATATTTGCATAATGCTACACTCGGATTGTACCTTAATTTTTTCAATTATCAAGTCTGTAAAATAAGATATGAATCTATAATTATACATATAATCATATATCTATATATATATATATATATATATATATATATATATATATATATATATATATATATATATAGTACATTTTCTAATATTATTATCTATTTGATGGAATATGTGTGGTTTGAATCCAAATAAAAAATATTCTCTTCTATTCTTTTCTATTCTATTCATAGACTTGGAAGAAAAAGCTTATTTATTAAATTCCAGTGTTTAGCTTTACCAACATAGACAAGACGCATAAAACCAGGCCCAGTCTGATAAATGATTGGTGTCTTTCGGTCTCGCATAGAAAGATGGCAATATATGGCGAATGCGCTAATGCAAATGTTATCAGTCTTCCAATGCATAAAAAAATGAAATTTGGAGTGAATCGGTGAATTCTAAATTGTATCTATAGCTTACCTTATTGGTGACTCAATAGATCAATTTGTTGCAGCATGGATGGATTTAACTTAGAATATTAGCACCAAAATTTTCGGATTCAGAGACAAAGTCGTAAAAGAAAATCTAGCCAAAACTTTGATAATTGTTACGTCTTGAAAATATAGGTCGTCAACTTCCTTCAGAGTTTTATGTACGGTTTTATGTAAAAGTTTCCTTGTCGATTATTTCCTAAGATATTATAAATTATATTTTACACCTGAACTACCAGAAAGACATAGAGCCACATCAGAGGTCTATGCGCCCATGAATGTAGATAGGCCAAGTAAAGTTCAAGGGTTGGAGAGCGTGTACAGGCTGTTGGAAACATGATGCAGTGGTAGATGATACTGAGAGTACCACTCCTCACGGATCAGATGGTGGTTTGTGTTCTAATACGGTTAGTCATTGACATCAGGCGCCAAAAAACAAAAACAGGGCGATGAATTGATCACAATTTCGAATTCAGGTTAAGGAATTTAAGTGCCGAGGAAGTCACTCGGACTTGCGTTTTAAATGGCCACGCATATAGTGCAAGTCACTTTGTTAATATGGACGGAGTGCAAAGTGCCTAGGAAAAGACCGTCTGTGTCCGTGTTTAGGTGGATCCCGAGTGAAAGGCAATACCAAATCGGTTGAGACAAGTAACTCGGCTGGAAATGCAGAGAACATCCTATTAGGAGCCGTTGTGATTATAATATTAAAAAGGCTCCACGGTGTGCTTTCAGAGGGCATTTTTAAGTCGAGATCAGAAATTGTGACAGTTGAAGTGAGAACCAGGTCGATCGAAAGGGCGGTTGGATTCTGTTTAAGCGGAGATCTTGAGTACATTGCCGAGCTTTTTATCAATAAACTCATAACTCGGGATGAACTGAGTCGAGAGGAATTTCTATGACACGTGTTGGTATTAACATAATTAGGTCAGATGTGATTTAATTAGATTGTCTCAAATTAGATTATCAACAATTGACTGCCAATAATATTCTGATAGGTGTTAATGGAATGAATGTACTTTCGGAAACATTAGGACAGAAATCTTAATTTATGTAGAATTTATTGTTAATCAATGTGAAAAGCCATGCCATTGGGATTGATTTTTAAACCCATTAAAATTTGATATTAGTTCACAAATCCAAGATCATTGGAAAAGGAACGTTGGTATTACACTGTTACGTTATATATTTGGAAATACCATGTTTGTTGGCACAATAAAAATGTAATGAATATAAATTTAAGCAAGTCTAGAATCAAATTAGTTTCTATTCTATAATACAACATAATTAACGGTTTAAAATTGCTGAGTTCAGGCGAAATAGATAATGAAAATCTCTTATCACTAATGACAATTTTTAGAAAGTCAGAGAGGATAATACTGATTAAGCTTATAAAAAACCTGAAGGTATGCTACAAGAAATAGACACTGTTTTTACCATTAGTTAATACTGGTAGTGAATTTATATTTGAATTGAAGATGATGTCTTGTAACTTAATGTGTATTGCTAATAAAGTATGTCATATAGCTGTGTTACACGGATGTGTATTTAAAAAGGAACAGAAACTGGTCTATGACGGCGAGATGCTAATATAATTAATGATCAGAATGAATTCTAAAAAAGATCATTTATAGACATTGATTGACAACACAAACCTTATTCCTAAAGATTTACCGAATGCAATCTATTCGTTCTTTAACAAACTTATGAGTGATGGCGTAACAATACCTTATATTTTTGCAATTATGTTAAGGCTGATGTCTAAAATTAGCAAACCAATTAATTAAAAGAATCGAAAATATATCTCAACGATCTCTTTATTCCTTATGATTAATGCAAGATAATTCGGACTCTATAATAATAGTCTTTGAGATAGTTCAGCATGGATTTAAGAAATTACGCTCGAACATCACGAATAAATTACCCAAGTGGAATTATAACATAGCTCTGGGTGAGAAGCATAAGGATGTAATAATTGAATTCATTTTGATCTCAAAAGCGTTTGACTCTATATTTTTCAGACTCGATCAGCTCCTTAGTGCGTAATCCAGTTATTTTTGAGCTGCAAAACTTAAATATTTATATAATTCAGGACATATTTAATAACACGCGATCTAGTTGTTTATGATTTAAAACCGAGTTCCAAAAGGCTTTAACATAGGTCCGATACTATGTGGTTTCCAATAGTTAAATTTGCATATTTCCTGGTGAATTAACAACAATCTTCTCATTTGACTCATAGAAATGCTCTCTCATTAGAGTAATTAACCTTCTTTTCGATCGGCCTATGTAAGTTTATTGGCAGCTTTGAATGTTTCTCTTTGATTGCTGATAAAGATAGGCGTGTTACCTTAAATGACTTTTGTAGTTTAGCTGCATTAAATGTGCGTGTTAATGCCGCTTCAACTTTCTTTTGTGCTATGTAAAAAACTGCATCCCTTCTAAATAGGTTGTTTAGTTGAACAGCTTTATTATCTGTTCCGAAACAATTATGTTTCTACTGACTTCTCATTTTAATAACTGACTCAATTAACTAAATATTAAAGCCATTTGACATTAAATCGTTTATTGTTTTATTATATTCGTCGCCATTTGAACCTGGACTACCAAACTATAATTTATTGAAAGAAAACCGCGAACTGGTGATAATTTATATATTGAAGGGTTGAAACTGCTTTAATGCAAAAGCCGTGCAAACTAGGTTGTTTTATAATAAATTATTCTATTTAATTTACCATTATTAGTACAATTAGATAGGAAGACACATCTTTCGCGTGATCTGACGTGAAACTTATTTTCTTTTGCACTTTTTTAATAAATTTATAGTAATTTTTGTGATTACAACCTGCATTTAAGATCAAGAAAAATGTTATCCACGTATATTTATTTATGTCACTTGTGGTTTGTTCTCCAGATTGCCCAGGAAAATCTCGGCCAACACTGGATGTAGGAGGCGCTCTATTGCCAACGACCGATATTAATAAACGCGTGCTTATCTTATAAAACTTACCAATCGATCCGCTAACAATGGCGCCAAAATTATGGAATTCATCCTTTTGATAAATGCGATATCAATTTGAGGCAGTATTAGACCTGACATTTGTACAAAGAGCCGACTTCGAACCTACAAGTTTTGATAACTAAAATGGCTACCTTGGTTGACCAGACTTCACATTCGAAATCGTTCAAATTAGCAGAAGAGTATGCATTAACAAAGAAACATTTAAATACGCGTAAAAGTATCAGCAGAAATGCGCATATCAAAATATTACGCGCTGACACAGACAAGAGCGTTGTTTTAATGGATACATCGGAGTATCTACAAGAGATATAAAACGTGCTGAATGGCAGTACAAAATTCACTCGTCTAGATGATAAATGAGATGAAATGGACAAAGTGGAGCGCAAAGTAAAAATATAAATCAAGTTATTGATAGATACCGGTTTAATTAATGAGACCATTTCACAGAAACTCAAACCAGTAGGATCATCTACACCAACAATGTACAGAATATCAAAAACAACATATACTGTCCTATTATACTAATATTATAAAAAGGTAAATTCTCTGTTCCATATATAATCTAATTAAATTGTTTTTTATACTGGAACCATTGCACAAACTAATAGGTAATAATTCATTTGCCGATTCTTTTGGTTTTGTTAATAGAACTCATGTTATAATTGATTCAAACAAGGATATGGTGTCATTTGATGTTAGAACTTTGTTTAAAATTGTTCCATTTAACAAAATCATTGACGTTACAGTCCAAGCGGTAGATTAAGATATGTTACTGTCTCCGGTGCCAGGTTATATTCTACGCAAGCTTACCTTATTATCCAAAATGTTGTACAGATTCGTATGAAGGAAAAATCCATGAACAGTCTGATGGTGTGGAAACTGAGAACCCCCTACTTCCAATGTTGGTTGAGATTTTCCTGGGCCATATGGTGAGTACATCATAACCGATTGACGTAAGTAAATTTACTCAATACATACGGCACGTTGATGATATTTTTCTTGTGCTTAAATTACGTCGCAATCACGCAAACTGCTTCAAAATTCTAACAAAGCGCATAAGAACATCAATTCAACCTCAAAGCACGAGGAAGATGATTGCCTGCCTTTCTACGATATACGACTAAAGACAGATGTTAAAGGTAAAATAAACAGAAAAAATACCATGTATCAACCCAGTTGATCGAAAAGATGCTGAACTAGCCTAATGAGAGAACTTTGTAACATAGATGCCTATTTTGTTTTGCCATTCAATTATAATATTTTATAACGATTTTATTAATTGTATGATAAGTGTGCAATAGTTCTTTGTGTTTTTGATATAGCAATTTATACAAATTGTTTTTTCCACGAATGATTAACATGCAACTACTATTTATACTATGATGCTAACTCATCTAAAAATGCTACGTTAAAATTATTTGTAGCCAGGGTCTTATTTAAGGCCACAACTGTGCTTCCGATTTTGCCTTACATAAATATAACAGTAGCCATGCCTTTTCAATCTTAAAATTGTGCATCTTTGATTATTGGGCATTTTTTACTCACGGTTTTTTAATTAGCTATTGCTACTTTAACTGCCCAAGAACAATTCGCCGATATATTGCGTAAATGAAATTCAAATTCAATATACGTGGCTCCAACTAAAAAAAGCGAAATTTGCGGTTAACCAAGGGCGTGCGAGCTTTCGATTAAAAGCTATATAAGCTCGGGGTATTTACCATGCCAGTCAGTTGTCGCGTTTGCCTTCGGCTGTGCGCTACGTGTGCGTGCTGTCTGCTGTCACTCGGGTTTTTCACCTACACTGAATTTTGGATTTGCTTCACACACATTGGCAATTGCAGTCACCCAAATCATGTTGTTGCAAAACTAGTGAGAGGGAGCAACATCTACGTTTTGGATCCTCAAGTGTGCCAGTTACTGCAGATTTTCAACGAGGTTACTCAGCCACTCACTCGCCACAGATATCAACGTGACAACAGAAGAACAAAAACCCAATGAACCAGAGCTGGTCTCAAGTTTCGAGAATTATTTTTGGATACTAACTTTCTCGGCAATTGCCGGAAAACGCAAAACCGGCCCTAATAAGAGCCCCAAATTGTACACAAACTCAGCCATCCTTGGCTCCTAACTGACTTTGTAACGTCGTACGGCATTTACTTGAAGCTGGGGCGTTTACATTACTGTAACGGATCATGAACAATTCGCCGCCATATTGCGTAAAAGTAACACAAATTCAATTTAAGCGGTACCAATTTAATTAAGCGAAATTTGCCGTTGACCAATGGTGTGCGAGCTTTCGATTTCAGGCTATTTAAGAACGGTGAATTTACCATGCCAGTCAGTGTTCACGTTTGCTTTCTTCTGTGATCTACGTGTGCGTGCTATCTCCTGTAATACTGGCTTTTCAGCTACGCTGATTTATGGTCTTGCTTCACACAGAGTGTCAATTTCAGTCACACCAATCTTGTTGCTGAACAACTAGTGAAACTGAGCAACATCTACTTATTGGACCTTCACTTGCGCCAGTTACCAGATTTGCAAAGAGACAATACTCAGCCTTCACACAGTCTCTCGCCAAAGATGTCAACGCTGCAACAGAAGTAACAACAGCCAGTCAACGAGACCTTATCTCAAGTATCTAGGAGTATTTCTAGACACAGCTGCATTAACTAACTTTCTCAGCATTTGCTGAAGAACTCAATACCGGCCCTAATCAAGGTCCTTGGCAGAACAAATCTCAGCCATCTTGGCACCTAACAGACCTTGTGACGTCGGACGGAATTTACTTGAAGCCGGGGCGTTTTAATACTGTTATTATGATTTATGAGATGACTCCTTTGAAACCCTGTATTAATTTGTAAGGAACATGCAGAAGCGTGGGAACTGGGAACGGTTTACTTGCCTTCGTGTGATGGAGCATTTCTGCAAATTGGTTTCGTCTTGCAGCTATTCGCATAATACCTTATTGTATTGGTCGTTATTTATTTATTTTGCGAATTAATTAATACAGTAGATCATAACATAAACTTTGGTCATCAACATTCATAAAGTCATTTGTATTTGCATTAATTAGATTTATATGAATTGAACTTTTGAATATATAACATGTTTAAAAATTTTCTATTCTTCCATTGTTGGGGATTTATTTCAAAGCTAGGAATTAATAATATTAAATTTGCTTGCCAAAACTGTAACTAATGTGCGAGAGGTAACGTCATTTTATTAAATATATTCGCTCAGCGTTTGTTACCAATTTTATACAAACGAAAGCTGCTTTACAAATAGTCGCTTAAACTGCTCTGACGCATTCTATACGACTGCAGGTTGAACTTATGCTTATAGTTAGAGTGTAACACGCGGCTCCGCGTGACAACCCAACGAAAGTTAATTTTGACAAATATATTTCCCCTTATGGTCAGATAGTCTGACTCTGTTTTTACACAATATTTCTCTTAACTGTGATTTTAGCAATAATCTCTGTTAGTTTCAAGCAGTTTTAATTGAGATTTCTTGAACTAAAAATTTAATTGCAATTAATAGGGCTTTGTTTAAGAAATATACACACCTGCGCACAATACAAGGTAACATGCAATAGATTTTTATACTTCTGTGTTCAAACAATGGATTTATTTATTTAACGTGCATTAACCACATTTTACATAACAATTAACAGTTCTGTCATGATTATAATCATCCAAACTTCAGGTCTTTCTCAATCTCTTATCCAAAACTCTATAGTTCAATGGATTTATATAATTCAGACATTCAAAACCTAGCAAACAGTGGAATAATTATTTGTGATGTTTTTTAAGACTGTTTTTACACGATTTTAATCCATCTATTATCAGTGACAATATTTATTTGTTTCTTCTCATTCATTATCAGTGACTTTATACTAAACTGCTAATCAGTCTGGATTTATGTCGTCGTACTTTTTCAATCATTTACATGAATTTATCACGATTCAGCCGATTGTGTTTCTAGTGATTACTTGTGCATAAGACATTTAATTGTGTTGACCATATATTATCTTCTTACCGTCTAGGGCACGGACATTTTGGTTCAACTGGGAATTGATTCATGCATTGCAACATAACATTCAATAAATTTCTGATAACATGTATGAGTCTTCTTACTTCCCCCTTCGGAAAGAGGTCAGGACCGATCAGGGAACGGGTGGTGATAAACGCCACCATGAATATGTAGGAATGGGACTATTTTACGAAATAGACAGCTACCCCGCAAAACCTATTACAATAACTACAAAACCTCCCACAAAAGAATGCGCATTCTATATTGTACTATTTCCTGTATTGCATTTTTCATGATTGACCATATGAGGTATATATCGTAATTAAAAAATTCTTATACTAATGATTTCAATATTAATTCTATTCCTCTTCACACCACAACATTTAGTTAAGTTGACGTCACCTTCTAAAGCCGTGAGATCCTATGGTATCTAGATTTTCCATGATAGGCAGGTTGTTTATAAATAAAGGAATATGGTTATAAACAAAGTATATGCACAAGAAAATTTCGAACGGCATGCCAAATAAAGGAATTTCTAACAAAGCAGTGTTATGAGGTTAAGCAAAAGTGACAGAAAACGTAAATTTGAATGTTAAATTTATATTAAAATGTCTTAAAGCATGCGTAATAATAGCTATAATTTAAATATCTTTCAATATAATAATTTTGCAAAGTATTTATAAAATAATGTTAGTTTAAGTCAACTAAGAGATTTTGCATTATTTGTTGGCTTTACAGAGATTTGCAATTACCAATCTGGAACCCAGATTGTTTTTTCATTGTGTCGACAACCAAATGAAAATGCTGCAGATCTCTTTCCAATGGCGTAACAATACCTTATATTTTTGCAATTATGTTAAGGCTGATGTCTAAAATTAGCAAACCAATTAATTAAAAGAATCGAAAATATATCTCAACGATCTCTTTATTCCTTATGATTAATGCAAGATAATTCGGACTCTATAATAATAGTCTTTGAGATAGTTCAGCATGGATTTAAGAAATTACGCTCGAACATCACGAATAAATTACCCAAGTGGAATTATAACATAGCTCTGGGTGAGAAGCATAAGGATGTAATAATTGAATTCATTTTGATCTCAAAAGCGTTTGACTCTATATTTTTCAGACTCGATCAGCTCCTTAGTGCGTAATCCAGTTATTTTTGAGCTGCAAAACTTAAATATTTATATAATTCAGGACATATTTAATAACACGCGATCTAGTTGTTTATGATTTAAAACCGAGTTCCAAAAGGCTTTAACATAGGTCCGATACTATGTGGTTTCCAATAGTTAAATTTGCATATTTCCTGGTGAATTAACAACAATCTTCCCATTTGACTCATAGAAATGCTCTCTCATTAGAGTAATTAACCTTCTTTTCGATCGGCCTATGTAAGTTTATTGGCAGCTTTGAATGTTTCTCTTTGATTGCTGATAAAGATAGGCGTGTTACCTTAAATGACTTTTGTAGTTAAGCTGCATTAAATGTGCGAGTTAATGCCGCTTCTACTTTCTTTTGTGCTATGTAAAAAACTGCATCCCTTCTAAATAGGTTGTTTAGTTGAACAGCTTTATTATCTGTTCCGAAACAATTATGTTTCTACTGACTTCTCATTTTAATAACTGACTCAATTAACTAAATATTAAAGCCATTTGACATTAAATCGTTTATTGTTTTATTATATTCGTCGCCATTTAAACCTGGACTACCAAACTATAATTTATTGAAAGAAAACCGCGAACTGGTGATAATTTATATATTGAAGGGTTGAAACTGCTTTAATGCAAAAGCCGTGCAAACTAGGTTGTTTTATAATAAATTATTCTATTTAATTTACCATTATTAGTACAATTAGATAGGAAGACACATCTTTCGCGTGATCTGACGTGAAACTTATTTTCTTTTGCACTGTTTTAAAAAATTTATAGTAATTTTTGTGATTACGACCTGCATTTAAGATCAAGAAAAATGTTATCCACGTACATTTATTTATGTCACTTGTGGTTTGTTCTCCAGATTGCCCAGGAAAATCTCGGCCAACACTGGATGTAGGAGGCGCTCTATTGCCAACGACCGATATTAATAAACGCGTGCTTATCTTATAAAACTTACCAATCGATCCGCTAACAATGGCGCCAAAATTATGGAATTCATCCTTTTGATAAATGCGATATCAATTTGAGGCAGTATTAGACCTGACATTTGTACAAAGAGCCGACTTCGAACCTACAAGTTTTGATAACTAAAATGGCTACCTTGGTTGACCAGACTTCACATTCGAAATCGTTCAAATTAGCAGAAGAGTATGCATTAACAAAGAAACATTTAAATACGCGTAAAAGTATCAGCAGAAATGCGCATATCAAAATATTACGCGCTGACACAGACAAGAGCGTTGTTTTAATGGATACATCGGAGTATCTACAAGAGATATAAAACGTGCTGAATGGCAGTACAAAATTCACTCGTCTAGATGATAAATGAGATGAAATGGACAAAGTGGAGCGCAAAGTAAAAATATAAATCAAGTTATTGATAGATACCGGTTTAATTAATGAGACCATTTCACAGAAACTCAAACCAGTAGGATCATCTACACCAACAATGTACAGAATATCAAAAACAACATATACTGTCCTATTATACTAATATTATAAAAAGGTAAATTCTCTGTTCCATATATAATCTAATTAAATTGTTTTTTATACTGGAACCATTGCACAAACTAATAGGTAATAATTCATTTGCCGATTCTTTTGGTTTTGTTAATAGAACTCATGTTATAATTGATTCAAACAAGGATATGGTGTCATTTGATGTTAGAACTTTGTTTAAAATTGTTCCATTTAACAAAATCATTGACGTTACAGTCCAAGCGGTAGATTAAGATATGTTACTGTCTCCGGTGCCAGGTTATATTCTACGCAAGCTTACCTTATTATCCAAAATGTTGTACAGATTCGTATGAAGGAAAAATCCATGAACAGTCTGATGGTGTGGAAACTGAGAACCCCCTACTTCCAATGTTGGTTGAGATTTTCCTGGGCCATATGGTGAGTACATCATAACCGATTGACGTAAGTAAATTTACTCAATACATACGGCACGTTGATGATATTTTTCTTGTGCTTAAATTACGTCGCAATCACGCAAACTGCTTCAAAATTCTAACAAAGCGCATAAGAACATCAATTCAACCTCAAAGCACGAGGAAGATGATTGCCTGCCTTTCTACGATATACGACTAAAGACAGATGTTAAAGGTAAAATAAACAGAAAAAATACCATGTATCAACCCAGTTGATCGAAAAGATGCTGAACTAGCCTAATGAGAGAACTTTGTAACATAGATGCCTATTTTGTTTTGCCATTCAATTATAATATTTTATAACGATTTTATTAATTGTATGATAAGTGTGCAATAGTTCTTTGTGTTTTTGATATAGCAATTTATACAAATTGTTTTTTCCACGAATGATTAACATGCAACTACTATTTATACTATGATGCTAACTCATCTAAAAATGCTACGTTAAAATTATTTGTAGCCAGGGTCTTATTTAAGGCCACAACTGTGCTTCCGATTTTGCCTTACATAAATATAACAGTAGCCATGCCTTTTCAATCTTAAAATTGTGCATCTTTGATTATTGGGCATTTTTTACTCACGGTTTTTTAATTAGCTATTGCTACTTTAACTGCCCAAGAACAATTCGCCGATATATTGCGTAAATGAAATTCAAATTCAATATACGTGGCTCCAACTAAAAAAAGCGAAATTTGCGGTTAACCAAGGGCGTGCGAGCTTTCGATTAAAAGCTATATAAGCTCGGGGTATTTACCATGCCAGTCAGTTGTCGCGTTTGCCTTCGGCTGTGCGCTACGTGTGCGTGCTGTCTGCTGTCACTCGGGTTTTTCACCTACACTGAATTTTGGATTTGCTTCACACACATTGGCAATTGCAGTCACCCAAATCATGTTGTTGCAAAACTAGTGAGAGGGAGCAACATCTACGTTTTGGATCCTCAAGTGTGCCAGTTACTGCAGATTTTCAACGAGGTTACTCAGCCACTCACTCGCCACAGATATCAACGTGACAACAGAAGAACAAAAACCCAATGAACCAGAGCTGGTCTCAAGTTTCGAGAATTATTTTTGGATACTAACTTTCTCGGCAATTGCCGGAAAACGCAAAACCGGCCCTAATAAGAGCCCCAAATTGTACACAAACTTAGCCATCCTTGGCTCCTAACTGACTTTATAACATCGTACGGCATTTACTTGAAGCTTGGGCGTTTACATTACTGTAACGGATCATGAACAATTCGCCGCCATATTGCGTAAAAGTAACACAAATTCAATTTAAGCGGTACCAATTTAATTAAGCGAAATTTGCCGTTGACCAATGGTGTGCGAGCTTTCGATTTCAGGCTATTTAAGAACGGTGAATTTACCATGCCAGTCAGTGTTCACGTTTGCTTTCTTCTGTGATCTACGTGTGCGTGCTATCTCCTGTAATACTGGCTTTTCAGCTACGCTGATTTATGGTCTTGCTTCACACAGAGTGTCAATTTCAGTCACACCAATCTTGTTGCTGAACAACTAGTGAAACTGAGCAACATCTACTTATTGGACCTTCACTTGCGCCAGTTACCAGATTTGCAAAGAGACAATACTCAGCCTTCACACAGTCTCTCGCCAAAGATGTCAACGCTGCAACAGAAGTAACAACAGCCAGTCAACGAGACCTTATCTCAAGTATCTAGGAGTATTTCTAGACACAGCTGCATTAACTAACTTTCTCAGCATTTGCTGAAGAACTCAATACCGGCCCTAATCAAGGTCCTTGGCAGAACAAATCTCAGCCATCTTGGCACCTAACAGACCTTGTGACGTCGGACGGAATTTACTTGAAGCCGGGGCGTTTTAATACTGTTATTATGATTTATGAGATGACTCCTTTGAAACCCTGTATTAATTTGTAAGGAACATGCAGAAGCGTGGGAACTGGGAACGGTTTACTTGCCTTCGTGTGATGGAGCATTTCTGCAAATTGGTTTCGTCTTGCAGCTATTCGCATAATACCTTATTGTATTGGTCGTTATTTATTTATTTTGCGAATTAATTAATACAGTAGATCATAACATAAACTTTGGTCATCAACATTCATAAAGTCATTTGTATTTGCATTAATTAGATTTATATGAATTGAACTTTTGAATATATAACATGTTTAAAAATTTTCTATTCTTCCATTGTTGGGGATTTATTTCAAAGCTAGGAATTAATAATATTAAATTTGCTTGCCAAAACTGTAACTAATGTGCGAGAGGTAACGTCATTTTATTAAATATATTCGCTCAGCGTTTGTTACCAATTTTATACAAACGAAAGCTGCTTTACAAATAGTCGCTTAAACTGCTCTGACGCATTCTATACGACTGCAGGTTGAACTTATGCTTATAGTTAGAGTGTAACACGCGGCTCCGCGTGACAACCCAACGAAAGTTAATTTTGACAAATATATTTCCCCTTATGGTCAGATAGTCTGACTCTGTTTTTACACAATATTTCTCTTAACTGTGATTTTAGCAATAATCTCTGTTAGTTTCAAGCAGTTTTAATTGAGATTTCTTGAACTAAAAATTTAATTGCAATTAATAGGGCTTTGTTTAAGAAATATACACACCTGCGCACAATACAAGGTTGTAACACGCGGCTCCGTGTTACAACCCAACGAAGGTCAATTTTTACAAACGCTGTGCTCTTTAAGGTCAAATATTCTAACTCTGTCCTTAAACAATATTTCTCTTAGCTGTGATTTTAGGAACAATCTATTTTAGTCTCAAGCAGTTTCAATCGATATTTATTGAACTGCAATTTTATTTGTAATTAATAGTGTTTTTATAAAATAGAGAGAACCGCGCGCGATCCGAGAGGATCACGCGGTGGATTATTCGTTACTATGAAAATGATTGATTGTTTACTATAAAAAACATTTGTGAGTTGTTTGTCATTTAAATCTTTAAACGGTTTACACAAAACATTTTACTTTATGAACACAAATCATTTTACTATGTTCATATTATCATGAATTTTCAATCATATGACTATATTCATGCCAATCCAGACATTTGTGCTAAACATTTCGCTTTATAGACATAAATCACTTTATATTTATATGTGCTACATTGTGTGGAATATATACGTGAAACCTTTCTTCGGCCTTCTAATATTAACCATCTGAAAAGGAACAGACTGATTGGATGCTCGGGTACTAATAATAGCAACCATTGAGAAGTAGTAGGGGTACAAAGTCAGGAACGAGAAAGCGAGAGCGAAAAGTACCCCTACAAGGTAACATGCAATAGATTTTTATACTTCTGTGTTCAAACAATGGATTTATTTATTTAACGTGCATTAACCACATTTTACATAACAATTAACAGTTCTGTCATGATTATAATCATCCAAACTTCAGGTCTTTCTCAATCTCTTATCCAAAACTCTATAGTTCAATGGATTTATATAATTCAGACATTCAAAACCTAGCAAACAGTGGAATAATTATTTGTGATGTTTTTTAAGACTGTTTTTACACGATTTTTATCCATCAATTATCAGTGACAATATTTATTTGTTTCTTCTCATTCATTATCAGTGACTTTATACTAAACTGCTAATCAGTCTGGATTTATGTCGTCGTACTTTTTCAATCATTTACATGAATTTATCACGATTCAGCCGATTGTGTTTCTAGTGATTACTTGTGCATAAGACATTTAATTGTGTTGACCATATATTATCTTCTTACCGTCTAGGGCACGGACATTTTGGTTCAACTGGGAATTGATTCATGCATTGCAACATAACATTCAATAAATTTCTGATAACATGTATGAGTCTTCTTACTTCCCCCTTCGGAAAGAGGTCAGGACCGATCAGGGAACGGGTGGTGATAAACGCCACCATGAATATGTAGGAATGGGACTATTTTACGAAATAGACAGCTACCCCGCAAAACCTATTACAATAACTACAAAACCTCCCACAAAAGAATGCGCATTCTATATTGTACTATTTCCTTTATTGCATTTTTCATGATTGACCATATGAGGTATATATCGTAATTAAAAAATTCTTATACTAATGATTTCAATATTAATTCTATTCCTCTTCACACCACAACATTTAGTTAAGTTGACGTCACCTTCTAAAGCCGTGAGATCCTATGGTATCTAGATTTTCCATGATAGGCAGGTTGTTTATAAATAAAGGAATATGGTTATAAACAAAGTATATGCACAAGAAAATTTCGAACGGCATGCCAAATAAAGGAATTTCTAACAAAGCAGTGTTATGAGGTTAAGCAAAAGTGACAGAAAACGTAAATTTGAATGTTAAATTTATATTAAAATGTCTTAAAGCATGCGTAATAATAGCTATAATTTAAATATCTTTCAATATAATAATTTTGCAAAGTATTTATAAAATAATGTTAGTTTAAGTCAACTAAGAGATTTTGCATTATTTGTTGGCTTTACAGAGATTTGCAATTACAAATCTGGAACCCAGATTGTTTTTTCATTGTGTCGACAACCAAATGAAAATGCTGCAGATCTCTTTCCACTCACGTCAAGCTAAAAATGTTATAAAAATATGAGATCAAATCATCAAAAAATTACAGTTTTAAATTTTAACAAATAAGGAGTTCCTTAATTGCGAAAAAATTGCTTGCATTTGTGTTGAAGCGGCAACTGTGAATTAAGCTCTATATATAGAGTATCCAGAAATACGTAAGTTCAAATTGAACCAGTTGGACTTAAAGAATATAAATATTAATAAGCTAAAAGTACGCTCCAAACTCATCAAATATCTTATTGAAATATCTTGGACTGTTGAAAGATCCACTACCTTACAGGTATATGATCTAAATCAGTCTTAGCGTAATCATTATCAAAATTATTATGCGACGCGAAATCAAATCCAACAAATTTAATACAACATATACTTGACCTATATAAACTAAAGATTGCTTCGTAGATATGTCACACATAACACAAATTTATATATGTAAGTTCTGCGTAGCTAAGAATATATTGTAACACGCGGCTCCGTGTTACAACCCAACGAAGGTCGATTTTTACAAACGCTGTGCTCTTTAAGGTCAAATATTCTAACTCAGTCCTTAAACAATATTTCTCTTAAGTGTGATTTTAGGAACAATCTCTGTTAGTCTCAAGCAGTTTCAATCGATATTTCTTGAACTGCAATTTTATTTGTAATTAATAGGGTTTTTAGAAAATAGACAGAACCGCGCGCGATCCGTGAGGATCACACGGCGGACTATTGTGTCACAGTGAAATTATTTCGTTCAGTTGGATTATTAACAATTTTACTGTTATCAGTTAACTGTGCCATTCCGAATTTCAGAGAATAATAGATTACAATAATGACATGAATTAAATTATAGCAAGCGATGAATTAAATATTCGTGAGTTTTTGTCATTGAAGACTTTATGCGGATTATACAGAACATTTTCCTTTATAAACATAAATCATTTTACTATGTTCATATTATCATGTATTTTCAATCATTTGACTATATTCATTCCAATCCAGACATTTGTGTAAGAATAATTTCTTGTGTGCAAAACATTTCACTTTATAAACATAAATCATTTTAATCTTTGCCGTCTAGGAGACGGACAATTTAGTTTAACTGTGAATAGTGTTTAAGACCTATTTTTGCATAAAAATCTATTTTGACAGCTGACTAACATATATTCAATTTGGACTAACTGTGAATTATATTGCTATTTGCAACATTATATCTAATATACGTATGACCAGATGTTTTTGCCTTCTCACATCAACCATCCGAAAAGGATCAGAGACTGATTAGGCGCACGGGTAGTAATAATAGCCACCATTGATATGTAGGACGGGTATGAAATTCACGAACAAGAAAGCAACCCCGCGAAATACCCCCTACATTCTAACATCACCTTATGGGAAAGGTCTATGGATTAACCATGAACGCGGATCGTAATAACAGCTACCAGATATTAGGTAGAAGGACAATGTCGCACTAAATAGACAACTAGCTCACAGAACCTCTTACATTAACTACAAAACCTCCTACAGTATAATGACTTACAGTCCTGATCTGCACTCCAAAGTTGAACATATCCTATCCAATTTAGAAGAGCACGCGCACAAAATAAATAGCAATAAAACACAAATAGAAAAAAGTTCTGTTGATTTCTTAAGATATCCTATTCCACAAAGAGGCGTTCATTATTTATATTATAGAATTAGTTCGATCAAGATAATTGCGCCTTCTCTGACCTTAATTGATTTTCAGAATTTCTTGATTGTGCATATTTACTAATTACAGTTGCTCCATAGCTTCCTGAGGCAGTTATAGCCCTTGAGCAAATACACAATGAAAAGGAAATTTCTGAGCAGGAATTCTTAAATAATTTTCTCCTTAAAATGTATTTTGAATGGTGGCTATTTTAAATTTCTAAGCTTGCATATATTTAATATATGATATATGATATAAATAAATAAATATATATATATATAATTTATTTTATATACCCATTTTCTATGATTGCTCATTTTTGTCTTCTTAACCAGCTTGTGAATGATATCTTACTCTCGGCACTTTATTAGTAATGAATTGCTGTAAAAATGCAAAAAAATCAGGTAGCTGTAACTTTCCTTCCCTCTATATTTGCGCTAAAATAAAAAAAAATTATACTTGAAGGAAATGTTCACGCATTATAAAGAAATCTTAATTAATTTATAAAGCATTATGTGATCAAAACCTACTGAAAAGTAATATTATCTCTTTATAAACATATTTCAGATAAGCATACGCACAAGAAAAATATCTTTATAAAAATCTCCAATACAACAACATTGCAACTTTTCGCCAACACACCATCGCCATACTATCAAATCAAGTATAACCAATTGTCAAATCTGAAAATAACAGGCTTTTATTATAAATGTTAACAAGTGACCTGAACAGAACTGCATTGATTGCCTCAAACCCGTACTTAATATGCTACAATCTAAAGAAGTTATTATTAAACAGGGGACAACCATATTAAGGAGAGTCAACTCTAAATCTCACATAACATTAGCACCACTAGGGAAAAATACAATAACTCACACTTAACAAACAGTATTCCATCCCGTTTGGAAATAAGCAACTCAAACTTTGCATTCTTCTTTGAAGACTTTTTTCCACGAAAATTGAGCAATGACGCAAAAGTCGATGAAACAAATTATAAAAACTTTATCAGCTTCTATTTAAATGGTGAACTTGTGTGTAACATGCTCTCGGAGCAGCAGTTTATATTTAGTTAAATAAAGCTTTCCTTATTCTCCATTTCTCGCCAACAGATGACGAGGAATTAATTTGTCAAGTAAAAGACTCGTTGGCTAAATTCTCTAAAATGTCCCACTATGATTTTAACTCTTTGTCCTTCTAAACAGTACATTGAGCTAATTTTCAAACTGATAACCGTACAACAGGACAGATTTAGTCTCCAAATAATCATGATTTAAGCATTCGAAAATCTTGTTGGTGCAATGAAGCCTCGTACAACTCCCCTTTACGTACTGTTAACATATCACACTTTTACAGAACACGTATGTACAATACCATAATCTAAAACAGGCACAAATATTTAAATGTTAGAATATTAAAGTAAAAACATACTTTTAGTGTATTAACCAAAAAATAAGTTGAAGAAAAATCTGGATGATGACGACGATGAATTTTATGGGCAGTATAAATGATGATGTAGCTGATGATTTTTTACTGCGCAGCCAATGATTGTAATTTACGTCACTTTATATGGTGATGCCATATCCATGGAAACATTTTAAACTTTTTTCTAGAACACCTCCTCAACTTCTTCAATTTCTTCCGAAGCCGCAGCTTGAGGAGCTGTTTCTTTTTTGCGAGGCTTGAAGAACATTTTTTTTGAAATTTGCTGCCGCAGTTTTTTCTTTCTATCGAAGTGCTTCCCGTAGAGAGTTATTACTTCATCAATTTTGTTGCTGAATTGCAGAGAATGTACCACATCTTCGTCCCATTTCTGTGAAACACTTTCGCATAGTTGCGGAGCTAGGCAAACCGTTCTAATGTTAAGCCCGTTTCTGCGACAACTACTTGGGTTCCTTCTTGTGTTTTATATTCTACTTCGCTGGCCCAGTTTTTTTGGTCTTCGAGGTCTGCGTCATTTAGCGGATGGGAATGGCAATCCACAAACTTGTTGATATCTTCCGTCGTCATGTCGCCAAACCCGCCGTCTCCTTTTATTGCAGTCAGCCGCACAGATTTCCATACTGCCGAGTGTTGAATATCAGCAGATTTAAATCCCTCATCGTTGTAAACAATATCGGGCCACAACTTCCTCCAGTTTTCGTAAACTGTATCAGGTTTTATTTCTTGAAGGGCCGTATTAATTTTCTGAAGATATGTGGCAATTGTATACTGCCTTCGAATAAAACTTTTCATCATTATCTTCCGGAGTGGCATCCACACATGCAACGAGGTTCCTCTTGTATAGTAACTTGAATGCCTTAATAACACCCTGGTCCATCCGTTGATTTAATGAATTTGTGTTGCGTGGCGGGAATTCAACCCGAACGCACTTATGTGACAAATCAATCGCATGTCAACCAGAATTATCCAACAGTAGAAGTATATTAAATGACAAGCCGTTCTCTATGAGAAATTTACTGATTTGCGGGATAAACCACTGGTGGAATCAGTTAGACGTCAGCGTTTTCGTAATTCATCCTTTTGGATTATGCATCAAGTAGACGAAAAGGAGATTCTTATTTTTATTTCTCAAAGCCTGAGGTGTTTTTTACTTATAAATAAGCCCATGCTTTAGCATAAATCCCGCAGCATTGCCACACATCACGAGGATAACATGATCTTTTAATGCTTTCAAGCCAGAGACTTTGGGAATCAGTGGACGCCCCTGCTTTAGGTTCATCTGCGTTGTCTTCGTTGTGATCATCATTTTCGTCTTGAGATTATTTTGCCGAGAAATTGTCGTACAGACTCAAAGCCTTCGTGTTGATGGTGCTCATATCCAGGGCTACGTTTTTTTCAGGCAATCGGAAGTTCACATTGACAATGCACCTTCCGTACGGCTGATTGTTTTATTACAAGCCGTAAAAAGTCGCTTCGCTAACTTTTCAAAAATAATGACAGCCGTTTTCATAATGTACGCCTCATCCCACTTAATTTAGCAAACGATGGATTCGTTTACTCAAAAATAGCGGGTAACAGTCGCGTAAGTCTTCCCATCCTTCAACATAACGATAAGTATCACATTCTCAGCGATCGTCCTCATTTTCCGCCGTTTACACTACGTACCAGCGTTAGAAAAAAGTAGAATGCTTGGATGACAAACAAAAAGTTCATGTTCAGACAAACACTGTCACACCCAGCACAAGTTAAAACACAGGATAAAAGCGTATCTGACCAGCGAGAGCGCGAAAGTTGAAGTGACCACGAGAAGAGACTCAAGAAAAGATGCTGCGGGTTGAAGCAGTGGTCAGACCACTAATCACAGGCGGGATTACGAAACGTGGGAGCTGATTCTTAATCAAAATTTATTGGAATCAATCACAGACCGTCTTACATCGAAGCTTTGTATTTTGCCAACAGCAGGGTACTAAGTACGCGGGTAGAGAATTATTGTTCGTATGGTTCTTTTTTCATGTTAGATGCAAACTCAAATACAGGGTATGGACATGTATTATACTATTTAATGCTTGCTTTGTTGTTTGTAGTTTAGGAAATACTATTTTTAGTTAATGTTTTAATGGAACTAACAAGATATTTTGTGGAATTTACGAAATATTTTGTGTCTTCATATGTCCCGATTATTTTAGAAATTACCAAATAATACGCGATATATTTTCATATTTTCTCATTTATTATAATGAAAAAAATCCATGAAGTCGTTAATCCGCGAATTCATCTGCGAAGTATAGAGGGTTCACTGTATATTTTTATATTCCGTTTTATCTTGGTTAGATAACATCTTGGTTCTGCCATATCATGAGGTTTTTAAAAGTCGTATACAGCCAAATTTAAATAATGGCTATCCAAAATAGCTAAGAATGAATTATCAAAAAATATATAATCATTTAAATCAACATTAGGGTGTCTGTGAACCAACATTGGGGTCAAAATATCAACTTTATTGGTATAAAATCGATTGAAATATTGGTTTTTTTTTTTTTTTTTTTTTTTTTTTTTTTTTTTTTTTTTTTTTTTTTTTTTTTTTTTTTTTTTTTTTTTTTTTTTTTTTTTTTTTTTTTTTTTTTTTTTTTTTTTTTTTTTTAGGTTAGCATTGAAGCCGCAGGTTTACATATTCCTGTAGGAGATTGTACCGTCCTATTATCCCACATACCTCACCCAAATATATGGTGGTTAAAGGCCGTAATACCGGCTCCTACTGATCAGTCGCCAGTAAGCACGAAACGAATGTGCATCAGATTATACTCTCCATTAATACTTTATTTAGTTTATCCTTCTGGTCACAACTAAAGTAATTTTTTACTAGGTTCGCAACACCTAATACATACTTGCATATATATTAGTTCTCCGCAAAAAACAGTATTTAACTGTTATATATTTAATTGAATTTAAAATGACTGTATTAACAGGAGTATAATGAATGACGAATATTAATTTCAAACAACACGAATTAGTTTATTTTATCTTAAATAGATGATTACTGCGTAAAAATTCAATCGAGTTGTCCCAAAACGTTATTTGATATTGGACAGCTCCTGATAAACAAAGCTACTTAAAATATAATGAACATCCGGAAAATTTGCGGAATAGCCTGTTTATGAATTTTCAATACTGTCTTCTCGGTGATAGCATGAATTAACGGTTGTATATTGCTTTTACTTGAAATTTAATAACATTGGAAAATTCACTGAATATTAACCATGAAAATCAGTACTCCAATAATCAAAATGTCGCGCGAGTTTGCGTATGTGTAAAAGTAGAAAGGATTGCTCTTGGAAAAATAATTGATTAACCAAAAATGAACAATAATATTAAATTTAAAAAATGATCATTAATCAACTCTACTGTCACATCGAGATTTTAAGGGAACTGCGGAAACGTTTGTATAAATCTAATAATTCTGATCATGATGTTAACGTTGTTTTTATTAACGAACTTCTCCAGTCATTAAAATTGTTTGCCATACAGCTACCAAACTCTCTCTCGACAGATGACTTACCAGAAAGATACGAGTTATAATTTAAATGCTTTAGAACCTAAGTTAAATTCGTCATCATTCTGTCCTTCCCCACAGGATAATAGAATCATATCGTTAGAGAGAACAATAGCGAACATGGCTAAAGTTCTAGAAGAATTAGCCATAGTGAAATCTGAGCTGAATCAAGTGAGCGCACGACCTACTTTCCCAACCAAGGAAAAGTCCGTACTTTCTGCGCATCAACGGCATCAGCGGTGCTGTTGGGAAGCAATCTCTTACAATCTGACATTCTCATTAACTCTTTTCAATCACGCCGAATATGCCACATAATCTCAAAACTGACAATGGTATTCGCGATGACTAGCCTACTTGTCTGTATGACCCGACCAAGCAGCCCAGCGAACTTGTGCATCTTCCCGATTTCAGAATTGGCAAAGAATTTATTATAGACACAGGTGCAGCAGTTTCAGTTCGCAAGAGTGAATCCATGGTCAAGTTGTCTCTATACGTTTTACTTACAACATCTACAGGGGAGCCCATACCTGCCAATGCTTATCAGCATAGCAGACTCAACATACGTTTACGGCTTGAATTTATACACTACTTCATTGTCGCCAAGGTCTCACAGAATAAAATAGGCCTTGATTTCCTGTTGAAATATCGGTTCATTTTTTATCTTGCCAATCAAAAGATCATCGACCCCCTTCCACCGGACTTGAGCAAAGTTTTTGGACACTTGCCTCCGAGCATTTGGAGTTACAGGTCATTTAGCCAACCCTAGTGTATCATTCAGCAGAGATATCTTCAGTTCTTCGAGAACACTGGTTGCTTTTCTATCTCAGCAAGTCAGAACTACGAGTCTCCAAGACCATGCACCATATCGTAACGGCAGTACAATCTTTTTCACTCAAAAGTGACCGTTAGCCCCTGCTAAGCTGAAAGCTGCTCAAGAGGAATTTTCAAGACTATTTGAGTAGGGAATGATCAGACCATCGAAAAGTTCATGGGCGTCACCACTGCACTTAGTCTCCAAATCAAACGGATCGTACAGAGCCTGCGGAGATTATCGCAAGTTAAATTCAATGACAAAATCTGATGCATATCCTATTCCCAATATTAATACTTTACTTGAAAAACTCAGTGGTAACAATTTATTCTCAGTGATTGACCGCAGACAAACCTCTCATCACATTCCGGTAGCGACAGAAGATATTGAAAAGTCTGCGGTCATCACTCCATTTTGCCTTTTTGAATACCTCTACATGATTTTGTCTCTAGTGTGCCACTCAGACATTTGAAAGATTCACAGACAACATACTTCGTGACTTACTGTATGTCATATCTCGATGACATAATGGTTTTCAGTCCAGATTTAGCATCATATGCCAAGCATTTACGAAATGTCCTCTCACACTTATGCAACTACGGACTCAAGATCAAATATGACACGACACAGATTGCAACTACATACTTGAATTTCCTAGGGCATCGTATCATGCTACATGGTATTCAGCCTTTGCTGTCGAAGGCAAATTAAATCAAGAATATCAAGTGACCAGAGACTTTAAGTGAGCTGCAGAAAATTTTGGGGACTCTTAACTACTATCGTGGTCATCTGAAGACGAGAAATTATTTCGATTCGCCATTAACTCGTTAGAAAATTCTACACTGCTAACGCATCCAGATTTTCAACGACCATTTATACTCACAACAGGTGTTTCTGAGTTTGCTATTGGGGCCACTTTGGAAAAAGAGATCGTCGGAGTTATGAAGCCTATCCGTTTTTACTGACGTACTATCCAACCAGTAGAAACAAGATAAGACAATTTCAATCGAGAACTCCTCGCCATTCAAGACGTATTGAGCCACTTTAACAGCATCTTTTGCAGCAGCAGATTTGTTGGTTTTAAATATCATGCACCGTTAGTTAGCATACTTCAAAACGCGACTTTAACTGTCGCGAAGTACCCTGCCAGAGTAGAAAGATAGCTGTCACGTCTGAGCGAGTAGCATTTCGATATATTTCATGTCAATGGCGAAAAAAACTTCATTGCAGACGCACTTTCCAGGCCAGACGTCATGTTACAACCACCTTCGCCGTCGCCATTTACAGTCTTCTCCGGTGACCCTCAGGGAATCTGAACTAACTCCAGCTCTCATTTGAACAAAACAGCGCGGTGACACTCACATTCAACTATCAGTAACTCCTCACCCCATCAAGTTCGAATGCCGTCTCTCGGAAGGCTTACCCATTGTTTACTTTACGGGTACACAGCCTTCAGAGAAACGTTTTCGACTCAATTTACTAAATTTCTAATCCAGGAAGCAAGGCGACCGTAAAACTTCATACAGATAGTTTCTGGGGTCACAGGCTTAGGTAGAACGCTAAACGCTGGGTGTTCGAGTGTGCTATTTGCTAGAAAGACAAAGCAAAACGGCACAGTTGCTCTAAGTTGCAACAATTTACAACCACTTTATGCCTAGACATAGTTTACCCCGACAAAGTTCGTCTGACAGCGGTTCAATGTTTCAGCTACCTTTTAACTATGAATGATATATCTACACGTTGGCCTGCGGCTTCACCACTTGGCACCATATCTGCATACGAAGTCACTAAACTTTTTTATCTTTGCATGGATAGCCCATTATGATGTTACCAATGAGGTCCTCACTGATAGTAGCATTTGCTTTTCCTTGTATCGTTTCAAAGCAACCTTGCATTAGATGCACCTTGCACCAGACGACTACCTACCATTCCTAACCTAACGGTATAGTAGAAAGAATGCATAGGTAACTCAGGACTGATTTAGCATCGGCGACCATTAATGATAACTGGGTCTATGGATTACATTTTTTCATATTTGCTATGCGCTCTCGTACATATGAATCAATTAAAACATCTGCGTCACAACTCCTGTATGGCATTGATCTACGGCTGCCAAGTCAGCTCCTACGTCTAATACCCGCAAAGGATGACCCACAAGTCGAAGCCTCCCACCTTCAACTTTATTTTGGTAACATTTCTGAACAGCAGCCGAGACATACGCCTCGCCCAGTCTTCGTTCACACGCATCTCTAGAGCTGCAAGAGAGAACTCGTACGTAACATCTCTGTTGTTGTACCACTACAACCGAAGTATCGCGGGCAGAATAATAATCAGTTGCATAACTGGGTTTGAAATCTACCCTACATTACCTACCAAGCCTCGTCGAGAGTAAATGTTTCTTTTTTCATAGAGGAAAGTGATGTATAGGCTCAGATCAATTCGCCGATATATTACCTAAATGAAATTGAAATTTCGTTACGTAGTACCGATTAAAACAATCTAAATTTTCCGTAAAACAAAAGTGTGTCATCTTACGCTCGCACAAGTATATAAGCACGTTGCATTTACCATGCTTCATCAGGCACGCTTTACATTTCCATCCTGTGCATGCGTGATATCTGTCGCTCTCTCTGCTTGACTGTCTAACTACGCTGACTTCTGGACTTGCGTACAACACGCTGTCACATCGTCACTTGGATTTCTGTCATGAAAATATTCCTGTTACTGCACAACTAGTAACGCGTGATGGATTATCTATTAAACGAACTTATGCGTGTGCCAGCCACCACGGTGTTGCCGCAGATCTTCAACAAGGCAATTCTGAGCTTTCACACAGCAACTCACCTCTCTGGTTTCGACAACCCTACTTATCCGAGTGTATCCATACGAAAGAACACCAGCCAGTCAACAAACGCCGACGTGAAGTGTCTCGGAGTATCGATAGACACTGCAACACTATCAAACTTTCCTGGCATTTACTGGAGAACGCATTTACCGCCCTGATAAGGACCACGAACAAAAGCGTGCAAAACTATAAGTCGAAAATAATCTTTCAACATTGCGACAATTGTCAAATTGGTCTTCAGACGTGTATATCCAATCCAATTAAGGGCACAAAACAACAATGGCTAGTTTCTCAATTTGTTCTAAGTTCTTTAGCAATGGATAAATTGCGAAGATATTCATTTACTATGTGATTTAATAACTATATCAAAAAATTACTTATTCCATTACATCCTAAATATGGCCTGTAGCGTTAACTCCATTAAATAACTAGTTGAACAAGCTGATCTATATTTTCCATAAGTAGAGAACGGAGATTTCAACATCGTCTATTTATCCTTGCTATTCTGCAAATCAGCTAACGTTTGAGAAGTTTGATAAACTTAATTAAAAAAATATTTCGTTCAAGGAGAGGATTTCTCACGAAGCCCAACGGAATCTAATCGGCTTAAATTCATAAAATGTTGGATTATTAGTAAATAATATTTCTCAGGAAACTATAGTAATTTATGTGTTTTATAATTAATGGAAAATAATTAGGTTATTATTAAATTTAAATCAATATATTCTGTTAGGTTATTGTTTAAATTAAACTTCAACATTCTTGACGTGCATATGTATATTTATTCGTTAATTTCTTTTCACAGTTAACAATATTATGCAATTATATATTTTAACATAGTATCAAAATTTTCAACCCCTGCGTTTTATACTATACATCACTAAATAATCTGAATATTTTTTCCAACTTCGCGTAAACGTAAACATTTATTATCACTTAAAACTTACTTTTAGTAGATGATGTAGATAGGCTTTTATCCTATGCCATAAATACGCAATTCATTCCCACTTACCCAGCTTTTATGGTGACAGATTTATAGCGACGTTTCAGGTATGGCTAGTTAGAACGTCAGGTCAATAGAAATGCCAAATTGACTTTAATTAAACGAAAAGCAAGCTAAACCCCTTGTTGGTATATAATTGTTAATTGTGTTTACTTTTCGGCTTTGTAAGCATAGTGGGTGAGTCCCAGACTTTGAAACAAATGTGAACAGGTTTAATCTCTGTACCCGGAAATATTCTCTCAAGAGCATTACTAGTTCCCAATTATATGAAACTGGCTCATCTGATAATTGGCCTTTGCTATATTTTTCAATGCTTAGTTTATACTGGAAACAAATATTTATAAAGCTGGCTATAAAACTTCATTACATATATTAAGTCACAATTATGTATAAATATTATTGTACACTTACTGGTACGGTATCGTGAGCACCGGGTCCTGGTCGCATTGTGGTATCACTTGGCATTTTAGGACGACTGAATATTCGTATACATCCACCTTCTTCATCAGAAATATGAGAAAGATGTACAGGTAACAAACAAAGGATAACAACTATAAAGACGCGATTCGTTTAAAATTTCGCTACGATGCGTTACACAGTTTAAAGGCAATCCGGATAATCCTTTGATTCTAATTATACGCCTAATGGCTTTATAGCAATTGGTTACTAAGAACGAAAGAAATTTTTCGCGAAGATGCAGGTAAAGAATTGAATATTAGGCAAACGTTATTTCGGATTTATTACACTTGATGTTTAATTGTAATATCAATACAATAGAAAAAGTAATTTACAATATTAAATTGATATGTCATGTCCACGTCAAATTGCATTTATTGGTTTACCTAGGTAGATTAACTAACAGCTTATCTCAGCCAATTTGCAACATGGTCAATAACATGATATAAGGAGCGTGGTAAAATACGCATATATAGCATAATATGAGCGTAAAAAGTAACTATTGTGTAATTTAGAAATAGATCTTCGCCAGTCCATTTTCATGATAAGATTTTGATTATGCTTCTTTAAATCAAGTTTGCGAGAATAAAGTAAACACCGATCCATATTGTATTTAACCAGACATCGAACAACATAACAAAACTACCGCCAGTCGCAACGCACTGACGTGTTTCGAACTTCCATGATCATCTATAACAGTTAAATACTGTTAATAAACTAATTTGTTACTAGGTTCGCAACACCTAATACATACTTCCATGATCATCATCAGAGTTCGACGGCAAACTGACTATAGAGAATCAAACCGCATTGAATATATATGGAAATCAAATTTACATATGCTGCTCTCACATCTAGCAGTCTCGCATACATTGAACTTGACTGGAAATGTTGGCAGCACAATTTCTATGCAGTAACGAACATTAACTGTTTGCAGCTTTTGACACATATACATATATAGGCAATTTAATTTAACAATTATTGATTGCGCGGATGGTGGTAACAAGTCTTTTGTGCATATGCGTTTAGAGCTTACTGGCGATAGATCAGTATGAGCCGACACTAAGCCTAACCCTCCTCATGTGTTAATTTAAGAGACTTTGGACAGTTTTGTAGGACGTTTTTAGTTGTAGTAATATCTTTTGCGGGGTAGCTGTCCATTTAGTAATGATAACCTACATTTTCATGGTGTTTGCTAACCCCCCCCCGTTCCATGATCAGTCCCTGACATTTTCCGAAGGGTGAAAGAAGAAAATTCATCCGTTTTCAGACGTTTATTGAAGATTGAGGAACAAAACATGAATTAATTCACAGTTAAACAAAATAGACCGTGCTCTGTAGGCCAACAAAGTAATATATTGTCAACACAGTTAAAAGTCTTATACACAAGTGCTTATCGTGAACACAATCGTCTGAATCGTGATGATTCATGTAGATGATTAAAAAATACGATGATATAAATCCAGACTGATTATCAATTTAGTTTAAAGTTACTGGTAAATATTGTCACTGATAATTGATGGATAAAAATCGTGTAAAAACAGTCCTGAAAAGCATCACAAATCATTATTCCACTGTTTGCTAGGTTTTGTATTGTTTAAATTATAATGATCTATTGAACTATGGCGTTTCGGACACTATATTGAGAAACACCTGAGGTTAGGCTGCGTATGATCATGACTGAACCGTTGGTATTTGTGAAGAAAGTGGACAATGCAAAAAAAGTCAATAAATCCACATCGGCACTATAATCCACCGCATGTTACCTGAGTATTGCGCGCGGGTGTATGTTTTTTATTAAAAAAAACCCTATTAATTACAACTAAATTTGCAGTTCAAGAAATCTCAATTAAAACTGCTTGAAACTAACAGAGATTGTTTCTAAAATTATAATTAAGAGAAATATTGTGTAAAAACAGAGTTAGACTATTTGACCTTAAAGAGAACTAAATTTGTTAAAATTGAATATCGTTGGGTTGTAACGCGGAGCCGCGTGTTACAGTTTAACGGACAAATAGAATATACGTATGCTTATTGAAGCACCAATATAGTAAAATTCATATTAAGTCCTAGGCAATACGACATCAAATTCAACTCAATTTATATCATATGTACCAAAATATGTAAAGAGCACTAATACTATTAATTTGAGGTTAGACTAGTTCTTATCGAAATTGGAAAAAAAGAAATATCTGAATAACTACCAATTTAGCAAAACATTGTATATGGCTCTTGATTGACATCAGTAATCACAATTTTGTGGTAAAGACAGTGTGCACAGCAAAATATGAAATATATTTAATCATGGTTGCACAGCACTCACATATACAAGTTTATATAAGATCACACATTCTGAGTATTTTGATATTGTCTTAACCTCTGATCCATTGGAAACAATTGTTAGATATACTCCATAATACATGAAAGATTTAGAAATTAAAAAAATAGAAATAAGGAATTTTTGACGAATTTTAATCAAAAAGGAGTCATTATCAAATTAATAGATCATTAATTATTGATATTGGAACAAGAATTACGATTATTTGCTTACCCCCAAATGTAGAGTCAATATTGTTACCTGAAGTAGACTAATTTTTGTGAAGAATGAATTTAAGAAATAAAATTTGTGCAAAAATAATATGCCCCATAGGTAAAGTATACATTAAGTAGGTAGATTATGCACGAAAATCAGGTGCCATTGTGTCATAATTGTTAAAGACTATAGCCTATATGTAGTGTTGAGCTACATTTGACTCACCAGAAATCTTCCCATAGTCGACCCATTTCTAAAATCTGATTTCTATAATGAAGGCATCTCCATCCAACGTATGTACAGTTCATCTTTGGCTCTTATTAGTGCTTCTCATTTTCCATGAATTAGTCAAAACAACAAGAGTGTTCCTATTAACGGTCAATAATTGCGCGGATGGTAGTAACATTCGTTAAAATCAAGTTTGCGAGCTTGAAGTAAATACCAATGCAATTTTGTTTAACCAGTCGTCGATCAATATAGCAAAATTACTACCAGTCGCCCAAACCAACGCTTTTGGACATTCCATGATCACCATCAGAGTACGACGGCCAATGGACTAGCTAGGATAGAGCCGCAATACGTATACATGGAAAGTAAAATTGATTTGAATAATTGTTACAACCACCTGCGCAATCATTGAATTTTTAATTGTATTACCTATATATGTGGCGAAAGCAGTAAACAGTTAATGTTCTTGTCTGCATAGCAATTGTGCAGCCGACATTTCCAGTCAAATACAATGTATGCGAGTCTACTAGATGTCAGAGCCGCATAACTAATTTTTCTTTCCTTATATATGCATTGCGGCCTGATCCTCACTAGTCAGTTTGCCTTCGCACTCTGATGATGTTTATGGAAGGTCGAAACGCGACAGTGCATGCAACTGGCGGTAGTTTTGCTATGTTGGTCGACGACTGATTAAAAACAATAGGATTGGTGTTTACATCAAGCTCGGAAACTTGATTTGAAATGTTTTTACCATCACCTGCGCAATCATTGATTGCTTAATTTTACAACCTTTATATCTGGTGGAAGCTGCAAACAGTTAATGATTTCGACTGCTTAGAAGTTATGTGGAGCCGACCTTTCCAGTCAAGTATAATGTGTGCGAGACTACTTGAGGTGAAAGCCGCATACCTTATTTAGCTTTCCAAAAAGATGAATTGCGGCTTGATCCTCGCTAATCAGTTTGCCGTTGTATTCTAATGATGATCATGGAAGATCGAATCGCGTCAGTGTATGCAACTGGCGGTAGTTTTGCTATGTTGGTCGACACGTGGTTAAATACAACTGGATTTGTGTTTAATTTAAGCTCTCAAACTTGATTTTAATTTGTGTTCCTATTAAATGATTTACAGACAGTGGCGATAAAAAATATTTCTTGTCTTATATAGCTTAAGTGTATAATTTTGGCATACTATAATTCTCATTGTACTGTGTATGCTCACATAATTTATGGTTGTCTGTTACAACAGTCGTAATTAACTTTGTCAAAGAGTAATGATATTTCGTATAAAAGAACAAAAACCTAACAACCTAGTCAAAACCTTTCAACAGTAGAAATTCAAAATAACGGGCACACTACGTTTTCGATTTTTGCAAATTGGATGGTTTAGCGTATTTCATAAAATAAACATATTATATGAGGGTGATAATTTAAATTGACCAATAATGCTAAGTATCCGTATTATCAAAGAGATAATTAAGCCAGGCATTCAGTTCTAAATGCAAGACAAAATTTTTTTCTAGTGTAACGCCCCTGGCTAACAGTGACATGCAAAATTACTAAGAAGTTCAAATAAGTATTCAGAGAGAGCAGATAACTTTTTGGTCTTTAGCAGAACCTGAGAGACATTCACTGGTAAATTCCATAAGAATTTGAAAGTTGACAGCGTGTGAATGTCTAGAGTTCCTTCTAGACATTAGCTCTTTGTGTCCTGTTTGTTGGCAGGTGATGCTTTGAGCAGATGCACGTTAAGAAGTAAAGTTAACGAAGTAGGATGTGTTTGTTGCTGTTCGAAGGCCATGACTAATCTTGTTGAAAGTCTGCGACAACACCTAGATGGCTGGCAAACGTGGACATCCGTTTATTAGGTGATCGATTACGTATGACTGGGTGCGCAGTAACGTCAATATTGGCGTGACTGAAGACTAGCCGAATTAATGACACAGTGTGGTAAACGCAAGCAGAACAGTCGGCGTAGTTAGTTAGTGAAGCAGAGAAGGCAAAGTAATCATAAATAGCGAGAAAATCAGAATGTGTTTTATGGAAATTGCATCGACAAAATGTCGGAGAATTAATTTGAGCAGTTACATCCCTTTTCTTTCTGAGAAAATGGAAAGGAAAAAGAAGAAGACCTCCTGGCGATTCTTCATTGGTACTGTAGTGCAGAGTGCGAACCCAGTTATGAAACTGGTTATTATTCTGTCCATAGTATTAACCAAAATTATATCGTAATGCTGGGCTGGTGCACACTCGTTAATTGTTTCAACAGTGATATCTTGCCAAATAACAACTATTTATTCCTAAAAAATTGTTAGATTTAGTGGCCGGCTATATCGCGTGAAGTAAAATACAGTAGTGTAATATAATTTGAGAGCCGCAGCGTGAAAATTGAAAGATTGTAAGTTGTAACCTGACAGACTGGATCGCTGTCAATGTGAATTCTATAGGTCCAATGGAGCAGGTAGTTGCTCGACGCATGTGTTCCATGATATTAGTTAGAAATTTTTTATGCGTAACCTATAAAGTTGCGGTATATATGATAATTGCCTTTAATATAATAATAAACCGAGGACTACTTCGTTTTGCTACACAGAATGTTCGCTCTAAGTAGCTGACAATATCAAAACAAGCAAGTGTTGGCTCAGGCGTGAGCCTGACGCTACAATATTAAGCTGTACAAAAATCCATGAAAATAAAATGTTAAAAACAATAGTGTGTACTCGAACATTGCCAGAGAAACGGCATAATACCAAAGAGCTGTTCCCAGACGCTACAAAATTGTTAGCTAGGAACAACTGGTTATAGCACTTGAGAAATGTGAGTATGCAAAAATGTGTAAAGTGAATCCATGGTGATCACGTCATGTGGAATAGCGCACCAAAGGTGAACAAATAAATTATATTTTATACCTATAAAAATGAACTATTAATGGGAAAAAAATATTATATAAGTTACACGTAATACTAAGAAATTTATTACTAGGTAGAGATAGTAGGCATATAGAGCCAGTAACAAATGTAAAAAGTTATTTATCGCCAAGATGAGGCGGTTCGATAAAAAGTTTCAACCTGCATAAACGTACCGAATTAACTATTGCGCCTTGCATAATGATGAAATATTTAGGTTTTCTGAACAAAATCCGGTAAGAACCGCGATAACTAGGCTGTTGCTTTGCAACAGCAGCGTCCTTACGAACGAGTACTTTCTTGTAGCTATGGAGCTGCAGATGAACGTAGATTGGCCGAGGAGCATGTCTTGGCTGCTGGGCAGACATATTACTGAAATGAGGTCGAAGTCAAAAAGCTTCGAATTTTGGGTCATCCTTTGCGGGTTGTAAACGTGGGAGCTGACTAAACTGGTGTAGGCCCATGTCATTCAAGAGTTGTGACGCAGATGTTCTAACAGATTCGCTTATATGGGAACGCATAGCAGTAGGAATAAAGGTAATTCATGGACCCAGTTGCCAGAAATGGACGAGGATAATAAGGTTCTTTGAGTTTCTTATGCATTCTCTCTGCCATACTGTGTATTCCATCCAAGGTAGTTTTGATACGATCGGATAGAAACCATGTATATTTATTAGTAATTACATTGTTTGGAACAACATAATGTGCTATTCATGCAGAGATAAAACAAGTAGTGACTTTATCAGCAGAAATGTTGTCAAGAGGGAAAACCACATGCCATCGAGTGAATTTATCAATCATAGTTAGAAGGTAGCTAAAACCTTGAAACTGAGTAAGATAAACAGTGTCAATGTGGTAGATTTCTTGGCGTGACGTTATTGGGAAATGTTCCAACTTATAATGAGTGTGTCGTGTACTTTTGTTCTTTTGGTATAAAGCACACTTGGAAGCCCATCGCTTAGCGTTTTACCCGAATTCATTACACCAGAAACGATCTTGAATACGTTTAACCGTCGCCTTACTACCTGGGTGAGAAATAGAGTGAATAGATTCGAAAATATTTATCTGGAGGCTAGTAGGTAGAACTGACTTATGGGGCTGCGTACCTGTGACGTAGACAATGGGTAGACCTTCCCAGATTTGGCAGACGAACTTGGTGGGATGACATACTACTGATCTTTGAAAATGAATTTCACTGTTGTGTTCTGTTCGTAGGAGGATTGGTGTTATTTCAGGTTCTCTGCAAATTACGAAGTTGCCTGCGATTGGCCAAGGCGAAGGTGGATTTAGTGAGATATCCGGCCAGAAAAGTGCGTCTGCAATAATGTTTTGTTCGTTTTTCAAACGAAAAAGTCAAATTCCCATTCACTCAGACGTGCCAGCTGTATTTTTACTCTGGCAAGATAATTTGCGACGGTTGAAGTTGCATCTCGTAGTACGTTAACTAAAGGTTCATGATCTGTAAAATCAACAAACTTGCTGCTGCCTATGATGCTAATGAAGTGACACATTGCGAAGTGTTCTTGACCAAGAGTGACATATCTATTTTCTATTGGTTCTAGAGTACGCGAGTAGAAAATAATAGACTTCCGACCTCCGTTGATCTCTTGTTCCAAGGTGGCCCCAATTGCATATTCAGAAGCATCAGTTGTGAGTAGAAAAAGTCGTTGGAAGTCCGGATGTGTTAGCATTTTGGCAATTTCTAACGAGTTGATGGCATTTAAAGAATTGTTACCACCACCCGCGCAATCAATTATTGTTAAATTGAGTTGATGGCATGACGTAATAATTCCTCGTCATCACACAACCAAGAAATAGTGGAATTTCTGCTTTGTCGTTTTCGATTCCGCAGATGTCTTCATAATGGATCAAATTGTTTTGATATGCCGGAAATGAACTTGCGATAGTAGTTGAGGACTCACAATATTTTTTGTAAGTCCTTGAAGTTCGTTGGTGATGTTATATTCTTGATAAAATTGGCTTTAGATAGAAAAGGCTTGAGGTGAAATACGATGCCCTAGTAAGTCAAAAGATTTAGTTTCAATTTGCGTTTTGTCACAATTGACCTTAAGTTTATGATATGATAAGTTTTATAGGACATATCGTAGATGCTTGTCATGAGAATTGAAGTTTCAACTAAAATCCATTATGTCATGAAAGTATGACATACAGTAATCGGCGTCGTCGCGCAGTATGTTGTCCAAGAAAATCTGAAATGTCTGAGGGGCACACATGAAACCAAATGAAATGCTAAGGTTTTCAAAAAGGCCGAAAATTGGTGATGACTGCGGTTTTTCTATATCTTTTTCGGAATGTGGGGATAGGCTTGTCGTATTCAATCATTAAAAATAATTTGCCATCGGTGAATATTTCAATAAATTTGTTGATATCGAGAATGGGGTATGCATCGGATTAAGTCACAGAATTTAGCTTGCGGTAATTTACACAGGATCTGTATGATGCGATCAATCATGTGCAATGATAACGCCATGTCCTTTTTAATGGTATGATGATTCCTTCTTCTAGTAGTCATTAAGATTCTTCTTGTGTCTTTGTGATGATATAGGGCATCGTGTTGAAGACAGGTAGTTATAACTTGCTCAAATCAAACGAATATTGCACTGGAAGAGCTGTTGATATTTCTGTCGAATGATACACTGTTATTCTAAACGTTCAAGGGCAAATGTCTAGAAAATGTGCTCCAGTTCGGTGATGGGGTCAATGTTTTTTTTATTTGCAATATCAACAATATGTCGAAACTACATCATAAATTGGAGGCCAATTACGTTATACAAGACCTTGACGACGATCATTTTGTGAGGTAATTTACTTTTTTACCGTTGTTAAGAGAGCGATCCTGAAAACTATTAGTGGAAATAGGCTCTCCAGTAGAGACAACTCGGTCATGGATTTGCCCTTGAGAACAGAATCTGCTGTTCCTTTGTCTACCATATTCTGCGGTTTTAAAATCGAGAAGATGCAGTAGTTCATTGGGCTGCTTGACCGGGTCATATAGGAAAATAAGATGGTCATTGCACATGGCATAATCGGTTGCACTGTTTTCGCTGCATATCCAGCGTGGATGAAAGGCGTCAATTTGAATGATGTCAGAAGTTATGCGATTTATTTCCTCTGGCGCCATTGATCAACAGAAGGTATGATTGTCTTCATTTTGTTTCATGCGTTTCCCGATCATGACGTACTACTTCACATAGGTTCTGAGTTTTGGGCGGCCATTTGGGGAAATTGGCATTCATCTTGGAATTCTATTGAACGACGAAAACAGACTTGACAAGAATATAAAACTTATGGTTATTATAGTGCCAGTTATATGGGGCATCCTTGTTAAAATTTCGTGGGGATCTTTATTGCAGCCTATTATTATGTATCTGAATCAGAAATTTAGGTTGCACACTTACTTGATTAAGTTCAGATATTCCTTCGTCTAATGTTAATAGAACATTAGGTATATTTCCACCGATCTCTCTAAAGAGGAAATTGAATGATTCTGTGGAGAAGGAAAAACAATGAATTGCTCAACTTTAGTTCTAATGTAACGCGCGGCTCCGCGTTCCATTTTATGACAAATATGGTTTTCCTTAAGTTCACATATTCTTATTCTGGTTTTACACAATTTTTCTCCTAACTGTGATTTTAGAAAAAACCTCTGTTAGTTTCAAGCAGTTTTAATTGAGATTTCTTGAACTGAAAATTTATTTGTAATTAATAGGGTTTTGTTTAATATTTAGACACCCGCGCGCAATACGACGGATGATCAATGGCGCCAGAGGAAATAAATCGCATAACTTCTGACATCATTCAAATTGACGCCTTTCATCCACGCTGGATATGCAACGAAAACAGTGCAACCGATCATGCCATGTGCAATGACCATCATATTTTCCTATATGACCCGGTCAAGCAGCCCAATGAACTACTGCATCTTCTCGATTTTAAAACCGCAGAATATGGTAGACAAAGGAACAGCAGATTCTTTTCTCAAGAGCGAATCCATGACCGAGTTGTCTCTACTGGAGAGCCTATTTCCACTAATGGTTGTCAGGATCGCTCTCTTAACAACGGTTAAAAAAGTAAATTACCTCAAAAAATGATCGTCGTCATGGTCTTGTATAACGTAATTGGCCTCCATTTTATGATGTAGTTTCGATATATTGTTGATATTGCAAATAAAAAAACATTGACCCCATCACCGAACTGGAGCACATTTTCTAGACATTTGCCCTTGAACGTTTAGAATAACAGTGTATCATTCGACAGAAATATCAACAGCTCTTCCAGTGCAATATTCGTTTGATTTGAGCAAGTTATAACTACCTGTCTTCAACACGATGCCCTATATCATCACAAAGACACAAGAAGAATCTTAATGACTACTAGAAGAAGGAATCATCAGACCATTAAAAAGGACATGGCGTTATCATTGCACATGATCGATCGCATCATACAGATCCTGTGTAAATTACCGCAAGCTAAATTCTGTGACTTAATCCGATGCATACCCCATTCTCGATATCAACAAATTTATTGAAATATTCACCGATGGCAAATTATTTTTAATGATTGAATACGACAAGCCTATCCCCACATTCCGAAAAAGATATAGAAAAACCGCAGTCATCACCAATTTTCGGCCTTTTTGAAAACCTTAGCATTTCATTTGGTTTCATGTGTGCCCCTCAGACATTTCAGATTTTCTTGGACAACATACTGCGCGACGACGCCGATTACTGTATGTCATACTTTCATGACATAATGGATTTTAGTTGAAACTTCAATTCTCATGACAAGCATCTACGATATGTCCTATAAAACTTATCATATCATAAACTTAAGGTCAATTGTGACAAAACGCAAATTGAAACTAAATCTTTTGACTTACTAGGGCATCGTATTTCACCTCAAGCCTTTTCTATCTAAAGCCAATTTTATCAAGAATATAACATCACCAACGAACTTCAAGGACTTACAAAAAATATTGTGAGTCCTCAACTACTATCGCAAGTTCATTTCCGGCATATCAAAACAATTTGATCCATTATGAAGACATCTGCGGAATCGAAAACGACAAAGCAGAAATTCCACTATTTCTTGGTTGTGTGATGACGAGGAATTATTACGTCATGCCATCAACTCAATTTAACAATAATTGATTGCGCGGGTGGTGGTAACAATTCTTTAAATGCCATCAACTCGTTAGAAATTGCCAAAATGCTAACACATCCGGACTTCCAACGACTTTTTCTACTCACAACTGATGCTTCTGAATATGCAATTGGGGCCACCTTGGAACAAGAGATCAACGGAGGTCGGAAGTCTATTATTTTCTACTCGCGTACTCTAGAACCAATAGAAAATAGATATGTCACTCTTGGTCAAGAACACTTCGCAATGTGTCACTTCATTAGCATCATAGGCAGCAGCAAGTTTGTTGATTTTACAGATCATGAACCTTTAGTTAACGTACTACGAGATGCAACTTCAACCGTCGCAAATTATCTTGCCAGAGTAAAAATACAGCTGGCACGTCTGAGTGAATGGGAATTTGACTTTTTCGTTTGATAAACGAACAAAACATTATTGCAGACGCACTTTTCTGGCCGGATATCTCACTAAATCCACCTTCGCCTTGGCCAATCGAAGGCAACTTCGTAATTTGCAGAGAACCTGAAATAACACCAATCCTCCTACGAACAGAACACAACAGTGAAATTCATTTTCAAAGATCAGTAGTATGTCATCCCACCAAGTTCGTCTGCCAAATCTGGGAAGGTCTACCCATTGTCTACGTCACAGGTACGCAGCCCCATAAGTCAGTTCTACCTACTAGCCTCCAGATAAATATTTTCGAATCTATTCACTCTATTTCTCACCCAGGTAGTAAGGCGACGGTTAAACGTATTCAAGATCGTTTCTGGTGTAATGAATTCGGGTAAAACGCTAAGCGATGGGCTTCCAAGTGTGCTTTATGCCAAAAGAACAAAAGTACACGACACACTCATTATAAGTTGGAACATTTCCCAATAACGTCACGCCAAGAAATCTACCACATTGACACTGTTTATCTTACTCAGTTTCAAGGTTTTAGCTACCTTCTAACTATGATTGATAAATTCACTCGATGGCATGTGGTTTTCCCTCTTGGCAACATTTCTGCTGATAAAGTCACTACTTGTTTTATCTCTGCATGAATAGCACATTATGTTGTTCCAAACAATGTAATTACTAATAAATATACATGGTTTCTATCCGATCGTATCAAAACTACCTTGGATGGAATACACAGTATGGCAGAGAGAATGCATAAGAAACTCAAAGAACCTTATTATCCTCGTCCATTTCTGGCAACTGGGTCCATGAATTACCTTTATTCCTACTGCTATGCGTTCCCATATAAGCGAATCTGTTAGAACATCTGCGTCACAACTCTTGAATGACATGGGCCTACACCAGTTTAGTCAGCTCCCACGTTTACAACCCGCAAAGGATGACCCAAAATTCGAAGCTTTTTGACTTCGACCTCATTTCAGTAATATGTCTGCCCAGCAGCCAAGACATGCTCCTCGGCCAATCTACGTTCATCTGCAGCTCCATAGCTACAAGAAAGTACTCGTTCGTAAGGACGCTGCTGTTGCAAAGCAACAGCCTAGTTATCGCGGTTCTTACCGGATTTTGTTCAGAAAACCTAAATATTTCATCATTATGCAAGGCGCAATAGTTAATTCGGTACGTTTATGCAGGTTGAAACTTTTTATCGAACCGCCTCATCTTGGCGATAAATAACTTTTTACATTTGTTACTGGCTCTATATGCCTACTATCTCTACCTAGTAATAAATTTCTTAGTATTACGTGTAACTTATATAATATTTTTTTCCCATTAATAGTTCATTTTTATAGGTATAAAATATAATTTATTTGTTCACCTTTGGTGCGCTATTCCACATGACGTGATCACCATGGATTCACTTTACACATTTTTGCATACTCACATTTCTCAAGTGCTATAACCAGTTGTTCCTAGCTAACAATTTTGTAGCGTCTGGGAACAGCTCTTTGGTATTATGCCGTTTCTCTGGCAATGTTCGAGTACACACTATTGTTTTTAACATTTTATTTTCATGGATTTTTGTACAGCTTAATATTGTAGCGTCAGGCTCACGCCTGAGCCAACACTTGCTTGTTTTGATATTGTCAGCTACTTAGAGCGAACATTCTGTGTAGCAAAACGAAGTAGTCCTCGGTTTATTATTATATTAAAGGCAATTATCATATATACCGCAACTTTATAGGTTACGCATAAAAAATTTCTAACTAATATCATGGAACACATGCGTCGAGCAACTACCTGCTCCATTGGACCTATAGAATTCACATTGACAGCGATCCAGTCTGTCAGGTTACAACTTACAATCTTTCAATTTTCACGCTGCGGCTCTCAAATTATATTACACTACTGTATTTTACTTCACGCGATATAGCCGGCCACTAAATCTAACAATTTTTTAGGAATAAATAGTTGTTATTTGGCAAGATATCACTGTTGAAACAATTAACGAGTGTGCACCAGCCCAGCATTACGATATAATTTTGGTTAATACTATGGACAGAATAATAACCAGTTTCATAACTGGGTTCGCACTCTGCACTACAGTACCAATGAAGAATCGCCAGGAGGTCTTCTTCTTTTTCCTTTCCATTTTCTCAGAAAGAAAAGGGATGTAACTGCTCAAATTAATTCTCCGACATTTTGTCGATGCAATTTCCATAAAACACATTCTGATTTTCTCGCTATTTATGATTACTTTGCCTTCTCTGCTTCACTAACTAACTACGCCGACTGTTCTGCTTGCGTTTACCACACTGTGTCATTAATTCGGCTAGTCTTCAGTCACGCCAATATTGACGTTACTGCGCACCCAGTCATACGTAATCGATCACCTAATAAACGGATGTCCACGTTTGCCAGCCATCTAGGTGTTGTCGCAGACTTTCAACAAGACTAGTCATGGCCTTCGAACAGCAACAAACACATCCTACTTCGTTAACTCTACTTCTTAACGTGCATCTGCTCAAAGCATCACCTGCCAACAAACAGGACACAAAGAGCTAATGTCTAGAAGGAACTCTAGACATTCACACGCTGTCAACTTTCAAATTCTTATGGAATTTACCAGTGAATGTCTCTCAGGTTCTGCTAAAGACCAAAAAGTTATCTGCTCTCTCTGAATACTTATTTGAACTTCTTAGTAATTTTGCATGTCACTGTTAGCCAGGGGCGTTACACTAGAAAAAAATTTTGTCTTGCATTTAGAACTGAATGCCTGGCTTAATTATCTCTTTGATAATACGGATACTTAGCATTATTGGTCAATTTAAATTATCACCCTCATATAATATGTTTATTTTATGAAATACGCTAAACCATCCAATTTGCAAAAATCGAAAACGTAGTGTGCCAGTTATTTTGAATTTCTACTGTTGAAAGGTTTTGACTAGGTTGTTAGGTTTTTGTTCTTTTATACGAAATATCATTACTCTTTGACAAAGTTAATTACGACTGTTGTAACAGACAACCATAAATTATGTGAGCATACACAGTACAATGAGAATTATAGTATGCCAAAATTATACACTTAAGCTATATAAGACAAGAAATATTTTTTATCGCCACTGTCTGTAAATCATTTAATAGGAACACAAATTAAAATCAAGTTTGAGAGCTTAAATTAAACACAAATCCAGTTGTATTTAACCACGTGTCGACCAACATAGCAAAACTACCGCCAGTTGCATACACTGACGCGATTCGATCTTCCATGATCATCATTAGAATACAACGGCAAACTGATTAGCGAGGATCAAGCCGCAATTCATCTTTTTGGAAAGCTAAATAAGGTATGCGGCTTTCACCTCAAGTAGTCTCGCACACATTATACTTGACTGGAAAGGTCGGCTCCACATAACTTCTAAGCAGTCGAAATCATTAACTGTTTGCAGCTTCCACCAGATATAAAGGTTGTAAAATTAAGCAATCAATGATTGCGCAGGTGATGGTAAAAACATTTCAAATCAAGTTTCCGAGCTTGATGTAAACACCAATCCTATTGTTTTTAATCAGTCGTCGACCAACATAGCAAAACTACCGCCAGTTGCATGCACTGTCGCGTTTCGACCTTCCATAAACATCATCAGAGTGCGAAGGCAAACTGACTAGTGAGGATCAGGCCGCAATGCATATATAAGGAAAGAAAAATTAGTTATGCGGCTCTGACATCTAGTAGACTCGCATACATTGTATTTGACTGGAAATGTCGGCTGCACAATTGCTATGCAGACACGAACATTAACTTTTTGCAGCTTTCGCCACATATATAGGTAATACAATTAAAAAATCAATGATTGCGCAGGTGTTGGTAACAATTATTCAAATCAATTTTACTTTCCATGTATACGTATTGCGGCTCTATCCTAGCTAGTCCATTGGCCGTCGTACTCTGATGATGATCATGGAAGGTCCAAACGCGTTGGTTTGGGCGACTGGTAGTAATTTTGCTATATTGTTCGACGACTGGTTAAATACAATGGGATTGGTATTTACTTCAAGCTCGCAAACTTGATTTTAACGAATGTTACTACCATCCGCGCAATTATTGACCGTTAATAGGAACACTCTTGTTGTTTTGACTAATTCATGGAAAATGAGAAGCACTAATAAGAGCCAAAGATGAACTGTACATACGTTGGATGGAGATGCCTTCATTATAGAAATCAGATTTTAGAAATGGGTCGACTATGGGAAGATTTCTGGTGAGTCAAATGTAGCTCAACACTACATATAGGCTATAGTCTTTAACAATTATGACACAATGGCACCTGATTTTCGTGCATAATCTACCTACTTAATGTATACTTTACCTATGGGGCATATTATTTTTGCACAAATTTTATTTCTTAAATTCATTCTTCACAAAAATTAGTCTACTTCAGGTAACAATATTGACTCTACATTTGGGGGTAAGCAAATAATCGTAATTCTTGTTCCAATATCAATAATTAATGATCTATTAATTTGATAATGACTCCTTTTTGATTAAAATTCGTCAAAAATTCCTTATTTCTATTTTTTTAATTTCTAAATCTTTCATGTATTATGGAGTATATCTAACAATTGTTTCCAATGGATCAGAGGTTAAGACAATATCAAAATACTCAGAATGTGTGATCTTATATAAACTTGTATATGTGAGTGCTGTGCAACCATGATTAAATATATTTCATATTTTGCTGTGCACACTGTCTTTACCACAAAATTGTGATTACTGATGTCAATCAAGAGCCATATACAATGTTTTGCTAAATTGGTAGTTATTCAGATATTTCTTTTTTTCCAATTTCGATAAGAACTAGTCTAACCTCAAATTAATAGTATTAGTGCTCTTTACATATTTTGGTACATATGATATAAATTGAGTTGAATTTGATGTCGTATTGCCTAGGACTTAATATGAATTTTACTATATTGGTGCTTCAATAAGCATACGTATATTCTATTTGTCCGTTAAACTGTAACACGCGGCTCCGCGTTACAACCCAACGATATTCAATTTTAACAAATTTAGTTCTCTTTAAGGTCAAATAGTCTAACTCTGTTTTTACACAATATTTCTCTTAATTATAATTTTAGAAACAATCTCTGTTAGTTTCAAGCAGTTTTAATTGAGATTTCTTGAACTGCAAATTTAGTTGTAATTAATAGGGTTTTTTTTAATAAAAAACATACACCCGCGCGCAATACGCAGGTAACATGCGGTGGATTATAGTGCCTATGTGGATTTATTGACTTTCTTTGCATTGTCCACTTTCTTCACAAATACCAACGGTTCAGTCATGATCATACGCAGCCTAACCTCAGGTGTTTCTCAATATAGTGTCCGAAACGCCATAGTTCAATAGATCATTATAATTTAAACAATACAAAACCTAGCAAACAGTGGAATAATGATTTGTGATGCTTTTCAGGACTGTTTTTACACGATTTTTATCCATCAATTATCAGTGACAATATTTACCAGTAACTTTAAACTAAATTGATAATCAGTCTGGATTTATATCATCGTATTTTTTAATCATCTACATGAATCATCACGATTCAGACGATTGTGTTCAAGATAAGCACTTGTGTATAAGACTTTTAACTGTGTTGACAATATATTACTTTGTTGGCCTACAGAGCACGGTCTATTTTGTTTAACTGTGAATTAATTCATGTTTTGTTCCTCAATCTTCAATAAACGTCTGAAAACGGATGAATTTTCTTCTTTCACCCTTCGGAAAATGTCAGGGACTGATCATGGAACGGGGGGGGGTTAGCAAACACCATGAAAATGTAGGTTATCATTACTAAATGGACAGCTACCCCGCAAAAGATATTACTACAACTAAAAACGTCCTACAAAACTGTCCAAATTCTCTTAAATTAATATATGATAAGGGTTAGGCTTAGTGTCGGTTCATACTGATCTATCGCCAGTAAGCTCTAAACGCATATGCACAAGAGATTTTACATATATATATATTTTCTACAATCAAAATATATAAATATTTAATTTTATGAAACTGACTAATCTGGGAGAGATATTCCGTACCATTACTTTTACTTAAAAGAGCTGAAAATACCTGTTAACCAAAGTAGGCTTTATACAGTCCGGAATTTACCTTTAGATAATTTAATTGCGTTAGCACGTAATGCCTATGACAAATCACAATATATCCATTTTAGTAATGCCTTCCCTTGGCAGTGAAGTAATTTAAAACACTTCATACGTTATTTTTTTTAAATGAAACGGATATCATTTTAGAGGTATATTTTACTTTTTTATTTAAGTGATTTCTAATTACATTTAGGAATTAATGGCCTAGTTAAATTAAATTTAAATTATAGATTCGCACTGCTTTTGAAATAAACGGTAAATTAAGGGCAACGTGATAGAATTTAGAAACAAGCTTCGAGGTCATGGAAGGAGTTTTTTTTATTAATAACGGAGTAATATCACTATAGCAACATATGGATATTTTCTTTTTCGTTCGTCACTAAGCATATAAGCAATTTTTCCATATCAGAATGAAAGATAGATATTTATAGGAGCTATTAAACAAGCAGCTGAAAATTCACAACTGCCAGAATTTTTAAATTAAACAATCAATGATTGCGCAGGTGGTGATAAGAAAAATTTATATCAAATTTGCGAGCTTCGTATAAACACCTATCCAAATGTACTTCGCCAGTCGTCGAACAACATAAAAAAACTTCCTTTATTCACATGTACTGACACGTTTTGATATTCCATAATCATCATCAGAGGACGACGGAAAACTGACTAGCGAAGATCAAACCGAAATGCATATATTGGGAAAGCAAAATTTGATATGCAGCTTTTACCTCTAGTGGACTCGTATATATTTTACATGACTGGGAATGTCGGCTGCACAATTTCTATGCAGTCACGAACATTAACTGTCTGCAGATTTTGCCACATATATAGATAATACAATTATAAAATCAATGATTGGGCACGTGTGGTAACAATTCTTTGAATCAAGTTTGCGAGCTTGAAGTAAACAACAATCCAATTGTAGTTAACCAGTCGTCGAACAACATTGAAAAACCACCGCCAGGAGCACTTTTTAATATCATAGTTAGTGTGTAGCAATATTAAACCCAGACAAAATTCAGAGGAGGGCTTTTTCTCAAATAATAGCATTTAATATATATTTCTATACTTAAGATACATTATGACTTGCCATGCCTATTGAGTTTATCAATCATAATGAATTACCTTAGCGCAAAATGTTTAAATATACCAATCCGCCTTCTATAATAGATTCAGATTAGATTGCTTAATCTACAAAATACCAGAATCTCAAAGAAAATAATCGTTCGCCAACCGATGAACTGGATCTCAAATAAAAAATTATAAATAGGGCATAAAATTTAAAGAAAACCCTATTAAGCATAAAAGGAAGAAGGATACCTAAATTTTAATTATGAACATTATTTTCTTTCTTTATTTATTCGGTCATTTATATCTTTTACAAATGTTTCAAATTATATTTTAACTTACTTTTAAAAAGTTGTTTTGAATTTGAGTAATCTCCAAAACTCTTGCTAAATGGATACTGAGCCGGACCTGGTGACTTAATTTTAGTATTTAAAAGTTAAAAAAGTAAAAATTATTCAGTTGAAAATATTTTATTGTATCTAACAGAAAACATCATTTTTTAGAAAAGAACATGAAGCCAAATATTGGTATTTTAACAATTGCCCAAGTTCTCAGACATCATTTTGGATTATACTGTATTAGGTGCTGCGCACTTAGTAATAAACTAGTTCAAATATGACCAAAATGATAAACAAATGAGAACAAAAACAAAAAGTATAATATCGTGCACATTCGTTTCGTGCTTACTGACGACTCATAAGTAGGAGCCGGTTTTACGCCCATTGCCAACAACATATTTTCGTGAGGTATTTGGGTAAATAAGACGGTATAATGTCCTATACGAATTTGTAAATCTGCATTATTGAAGCTAACTTCATATAAAGTCTTTGACAATGCGACTTCAAAGCTAACTCACTATACATAATATATACCGAGTCTGTAATGGGTACCAACACTATGACTGTTGTGTCTGTATCCGATACCAACATTATGGAACCGAAAAGATACATGGTACTAATACTATGTTTGCCGAGTCATTACATGGTACCAAAACGATGGATTTCAATGTATGCTAAAGTTCACCTTAATTGAGAAATACATCTATTTCTGAACACATGCTACTCCAGTAAATCCGTACACTCTGTCCTTGATCGATACTAGTTATCACATTTCGCAATAATCCTGACATTATTCAATTAATTATATAACAGTCAGATACTATTGATGGCGGAGAACAAGTATATAAGCAATTATGTATCAGATGTTGCGCACCTAGTAACAAGTTAGCTCACATATGACCAAAAGGAAAAATTAAATCAGCATGAACGGAGAGTATAATCTCGTGCACATTCGTTTCGTTCTTACTACCGACTCATCAGTAGGAGCTGTTATAACGTCCTTTGACCACCATACATACATTAAAATCCATCGTTTTGGTACCCTGTACCGACTCGGCAACCATAGCATATGTACCATGTACATTTTCGTTACCATAATGTTGGTATCGTGTACTGACACAATAGCTATAGTGTTGATACCCTCTACAGACTCGGTATATATATATATATATATATATATATATATATATATATATATATATATATATACATATATATAGCGAGTTATCTTTTAAGGGGCATTGTTGCAAATTTTATATGAAGTTATCTTCAACTCTGCAGGTTTACAAATTCGTATAGGAGATCGTATCGTCCTATTTTCCAAAATTCCTCACCAAAATATATAGTGGTTAAAGGGCGTAATAACGACTCCTACTGATGAGTCGCCAGTAAGCGCGAAACGAATGTGCATGAGATTATACTTTCTGTTCATGTTGTCTTTGGTTTATCCTTCTGGTCAAAACTGAACTAATTTTTTACTAGGTGCACAACACATAATACATACTTGAATATATATTAGTTCTTCGCCACAACCAATATCTAACTGTTATCAATTTTTATTACTGACATAAATTTTCTCTACCAAACCGTTGTTTTAAAAACCTGACTAATGCGAAGAGTAATTGGCATATTTTACTTTAGTTTGTCTTATATAAACATACAAATGTAGTCAATTATATTTAACTGATCACTTAACAGCCCTAAACATCGACAAACGCATGAATGGCATATGATTATTTAGTGAATTTTCAGTATTTATTATGTGGTCAGTGCGATTTCAGTTGTATGATTGTACAATTGCAGATGCATGCAAATACAAGCGCACATACGTGATGCTCATTTATCTAGAAAAAGTAAGTTATGGTTTATGAATTGCTTTATTAGCTTGTTCTTAAGAATTATGCCAAACTGTGGGCCGAAGAAGAATACTGACAAAGGTAACTGAATTTTTTAAATAATATGATGAACTGGGAAGAATCATGTGCTAGTCACAACCGGAACAGATAACCAATAGCATCTTGTCGAGTGCGTAATTCTTAATGTATTCTTGCCCTAAAAGCACTGACATAAATATCTTTTAGAGGATGATTAGTATAAACTGAATTATTTTGCCATAACCAAAACAGATACCTCTTGTCATTTGCATTTAAGTTTCCAATAATCTTGATAGATTTTCATTGCAATAATGGTATCTGTATAGGAGGGCAATACTTAACAACTTGATCAGAGAGAGTTGACGATTTTGCTTGACACTAAGTATTAAGGAGATACTGAATAAAGTACTGCTGTAAACGCAAACGTTAACGTGCTAAACGCACTGAAATAAAGGCGCTAAATTGACCGATCACTAAGAGGAAGAAAACGTTGCGACCAAAAGTTTTCGCTTTACTAATATACATCAGAAAAGGGAAGAACATAAAGTAGTACAAGCTTACTTCTTAATTGTTACCGATTGGCGAGCAAATTTGTATTTAGATATCAAATAATTGCCCTCGCGTTTGATTGCTCGACATCGAAATAATGCGATTCATTTTATGTATATAAAATGATTTGTTTTCTTATTTTTTTAAAGTTTTATAAGTAGTAGTACAATTTTAAATGGATAATCATTTCATAAGACCTCAGTGCCTGAAAGTAAACTCCTTTGAGAAAATGACAAGCTTTTCTAATGAGATTATATTGAGTAATTAACCGAACATTGATAACAATTGCTTAGCCACAAATTAATGAAATTTGTTAAAGTTAACCAACTATGTAAATTGCTTCAGCTATTTTCTATCTTTGATGTATCTTTATTACTTTTGCAACTAGCACTATTCATCCATCTTTTGTAGACAAACGTTAATATTACATCGTATTTGATCGTTTTCCACTTGATTTTTCGATCATGTACAATTGCTTATCCTGTGTATTTTTTAGCGAGTGTGATTTTTATTTGTCATTTTGGCAATGAAACCGATCAGTAGTTCGAAATTAAAATTTTTAATTCGCCTAATTTGTTCCTCATCCCATAGTCCTGATATTAAATGTGAATACCGCCGTAGAACTCGTAGTTCCCTTTCCCTGTTCAAATAAAGATATATTATCAGATTCAAGAACCGTTTCTTTCTCATATTCTGCTAAAGTATCTACAAGTGAACATCTCTTTATATATAGATTGAAAGACCAAACAAAATATAAAAATTTAACCAGGGATAGTGTGGGAAATAAGAGGAAAACCATTCAGTTTAGGGCATATCTCCAGTTCAAGCTAAATGCCAGAGCACACACCTACTTCTTGAATAATTCTGGCTGCAATCGGTTTATCCATAAAGCTTCATATTTGGCTAGCTCCTTTCTGTTTTTGCATTTAGTAATTACCTTAAATGTTACGTCTCGAGACCATACGTTTGTAGCTTAGCTGATGTGCTGCTTAATTGCAGACATGTATTCACCATTTGAATTGAAACAGTTGTTTAAATTGCAGTGCTCTCTTATTCGAGTAATTTACCGTCTGCTCGATCGGCTCAAGTAAGTTGATCGACAATTTGCTCATGTACATTGGTAGAAGATTTTGATGTCCACAATAACGGCTGTTACTCTTTGACTGCTGGTAAAGGCAAATGTGTTACTTTTAAACGCACTCGTAGTTTAGATGCTTTAAATGTGCGTGTTAATGCCGCTTCAACTTTCTCTTCTGCTGTGCGGGATACTGCATCCCCATTAAATGGGATATTCATGTAAACTGCTATAATTCTGATCCCAAATACTTATGTATATTCTGATTTCCCCTTTTAATATCTGATTCAATCATTTGTCTTTCATTGCAATTATACATTAAATTTCACCACGAAGAAATGTATTACAATTTCGTTTCAATGGAAGCATACATAAACAGATTGAAAATGGGAACCCCCTATCTCCATTTCTGGCTGAGAATTTCCTAGACCATCTTGAGAACACATTAAAGAGTAGCATTATTAAATGTGCACTATATATACGGTATGTTGATGATATTTTACTTGTTATTAAAAAATGTAGCATTCACGAAAAGTGCTTCAAATTTTCAATGAAGAACTTAAAATATCATTTTTATGTCAGAGCATTAGAAAGATAGTTGTCTGCATTTCGTAGATGTAAAACTAAAGAAAAATGCTAATGGAAAATTTAATATAACAATTTGACATAAACCAAACTGGTCCACACAGTTAAACAATAATTGATCGCGTGGATCGTGGTAAAAATCCTTTAAATCAAGTTTGCAATCTAGAAGTAAACACCAATCTCATTGCATGTAATCAGTCGTCGAACAATATAACAAAACTACCGCCTGTCGCAACGCCCTGACGCGTTTCGACCTTTCATGATCATCATCAGAGTACGACGGCAAACTGACAAGCGAGAATCAAACCGCATTGCGTATATATATGAAAAGCAAAATTATATATGCGGTTCTCATCTCTAGTAGTCTTGAAGGCGTTAAACGGGACTGGAAATGTCGGCTGCATAATTTCTATGCAGTCACGAACATTAGATTTTTGTAGCTTTTATCACAAACATATATATATTTAGACAATACAATTAAATAATAATTGATTGCGCGAGTAGTGGTAACAATTCTTTAAATCAAGTTTGCGAGCTCGAAGTAAACACTAAACACATTGTATTTAATCAGTCGTTGAAAAACATAACGAAACTACCACCAACGCAGCTAAACTATGAGTATTATTGAAGGTAACACAATTACCTTTACCATCAATTAAATAGAAACTGTCGTTAATGCCGACTTCAAAAATTATTTACCAATGTAAATGCGCAAGTTGTCAACCAATTTACGTAGGCCAATTGACAAGACGGGTTAATACTCGAATGAAAGTATATTTCAACTCGAAAACCTGTTTTAAATCAAATTGCGAATAACCATAGGCAATTGCGCAAAATATCGTTGAAACCTTGCACTTATGTTCTCCAGGCGTAATAATTAAGATAATTACAAAATGCAACATAAGCAAAGCGGTAGCCTGCAACCGGATTCTTGCAAGTAGCATAAAATGTTCGGGCATTGAGTTTGAACTGGAGGTGATGCATGAAGCTGTTTGGTTGTTCCATTATTTAAGACCCTCTCCAAATTTCACTTATTTGTCTCGTTTTGATTTTCAATATATATATATATATATATATATATATATATATATATATATATATATATATATATATATATGGAGGATGTTGAATCCTCCGCCTTATATAAAATGACCTTGAATGATAAATTTAAACCACCATAGCTGATTGTAACAACTTTATTTAAAAAGAATTTTTTCTTTTTATTTTCCAGAACATTCTTTGTTTAAAGACTTGATTTTTAAAATTGTGCGCTATTTTCAGTTTTTGAGTATCTCGCTTCAAACCTGGTGTTGAATTTTTGTCTGCTGCATTTTAACATTTCTTTCCATAATAAACGATTACAACATTGTACAATAAACATCTTCCAATCTTTGCCTTGTGTTCTGATATAATATAGCACTGAGGAGGAGCCTTGGAACAGGTATAATTGTTTTATTTGTGGGTCACGTACACATCCAAACAGATTATTGCTGGCATAGTAGCTGTCCGACTCTCACCTTCCGATCGACATTGTAAGTGTAAATTTAATTATTAAAACTTTTTATCATGGATAACGATATTAAGTATGAGGACACATCCAAGTTAGTGCAGGACATAGCGGACTTGAATTTAAATGACTCTAGCAATAATATAAGCATATCAGATTCTACTGTGAATTTTAGGACTTCCAGCGAACTGGCATCTATGGGGCTTACAGACACGAATAGGTTAGGAGCCTCAACAAAATTTGGCGACCGCGCCAGTCCAAAAATATTAAGTCTACCACAGTATAAGTCAGAAAAACATTCAAGTTGGGTAGGAGATGCCCAAATGATATTTAGTGCTTACAATATCGTGATCCCTATGGAAAAATTTGTTGCAGCATGGATGGCATTGCCTGAAAATTTCCGAAATGCTTTGGAAAATTTCAGAGACAGAACTGTAGAGGAAAAGCCGTATAATGCATTTGAGTTATTAATGGCAGAGATTCAACAGAGATATTAGCCTGGAAGATCAGCGCAAATGTGCGAATTATTACGCTTAGAAAAAATGGGGCGTCAACTGCCGTCCGAATTTTACGAACGCCTTTGCACAAAAGCTTCCAGGTTGAATATATCTAGAGATGTAGTCAACTCCATTTTTACAGCTGAGCTACCAACTAGGCTCAGAACATCAATGGAAGTATTTGACACAATGAACATAGATTGGCCAACCAAACTCAGAGGGTTAGACGGCGTGTATAAACAGCAAGAACCACAAGTACATGCTGTAATGGCAGATTCTGTAACGATGCAGCCAGGTAGGGCAGATACCGAAAACCACCTGGCTATACAAGAAACTTTGCGTTTCTTATGTAGAGAAGTTGCTAGCTTGCGTAGTGATATTGCACAACTTCAGAGTCAGGATAGGTATAATAGACGTCGAAGGAGTCACTCGCGTCAACGCTTCGAAGGGCCACGCGGATGGTGCAAGGCACATTGTGAATACGGACGAAGTGCAAATTGCCAAGGCAAAAATTGTAATTACCCGCGATTAGGTGGACCAACATGGAAAGGAAGCACAAAACCGGTTGAGAGGAATCCCTCACCGGGAAAAAGGAACAACCCCCGCTAGTAGGAGCCGTAGGGGGGGTTCCATTGCAAAGGCTCTAAGATATGCCTTTAAAAGGCATACTCAAAGCAAAAGAGGCGACTAGTACAAATAGCACCGAGATAAAAGGCAAGAGAGTCCGATTCTCAATAAGCGGGGATCTTGAAAACATTGCCGGATTGTCCAGCAAAAAGTTCATTATTAAGGATGAATTATCTGGAATAGAATTTCTCATAGACACGGGTGCTGAGGTAAGCATAGTTAGGTCAGACGTGGTGGAAGCAGATTGCCCCACATTTGATCATCTACTATGGGCCGCTAACGGTAGTCCGATTGAAGTAAAAGGGATGAAAGAAATGTCGGTAACATTAGGACAGAAATCTTCCTTCCGTTGGAATTTTCTAGTAGCCGATGTCAAGGACCATATCATTGGCATGGATTTCTTGACCCATTTTAAGCTGACATTAGACCCCATAGCCAGGACTATCGCAGAAGGCGTAGGGACATCAACACATACTGAGTCTAACGTGTCGGCAGTTAGAACAGTCCTCTTACCTCGTCCAACAGTCGCACATGACTTTGCCGATATAATCGAGAAGCACCTAGTAGTGTTTCAAACTTTCATGCCAAAAGGATAGGTTTGAAGACAGGAGTAGAACACCCAATATAATTGGTGGCTCCGTTGCCTTGTTCACCAAAGGCTCAACCATTGGCACAACACAAGCAACAAGTTGCTTTTTCCGAATTTCACCAATTGCGCGAAAAGGGGATTTGTAGAAGTTGAAATTCCAATTTTGCTTCCCCAATAGTGGTAGTTCCCAAACCTGAACCGGGTCAATGGAGGGTTTGTGGGAATTATCGTCTATTAAACTCAGTGACAAAGGGTGATTCTTATCCTCTCCCTAACCAGAGTACCTTACTCCGAGATATAATGGGATATGAGGTTTATTCAACTTTAGATCTCCAGAAAGCGTACTATCAGGTACCAATGGAAGAAAGTTCGATACCACTCATCGCAGTCAGATTTCCAGGAGGGGGATCGCATGAATTTCTTCGAATGCCTTTTGGTTTGAAAAACGCCAGTCAGACATTCTAGCGTTTGGCTGAAGAAATCCTTCAGAATTGTCCATTTGCGAGAGTATATATTGATGACATAATAATTTTTAGTGGCTCACGAGACGAACATCGTACGCATTTGGAAACGGTTTTGACCAGGCTGGAACAATATGGTTTAGTGGTCAAACCTAATAAGAGTAATATTGGTTGCTCTTCAGTTAAATACCTTGGTCATATACTTGCCAAAGACGGAATTAAGCCTTTGGAAGATAAGGTCCAAGCCATTAAGGACGTAACTGAACCCAGAACAGTACGCCAGTTGCGAAGGTTCTTGGGCATGATCAGCTATTATCGTCGATTCATTCCAGGTCTAGCCGGAATTCTTGGATCGTTAACAAGCCATCTCACTCGGGAAAAGAGCACGATCAAGAAATCTTGGCCTATCAACTTGAGTCAAGAAGACCGAGAAAATTTCCAAAAGGCCAATGATTTGTTAAGTGACGTAACCACATTAGCACCTGTAGATTGGGAAAAACCTTTCGAACTAATCACAGATGCCTCAGATGTTGCATTTGGGGGCAGTGCTACAGCAAAGAGATCAGGACGTAGTAAGACCGATTGGGTTTTATAGCCGTAAGCTTAATGATCGAGAAAAACGTTATGATACGTTTGGTAAAGAGCTTATAGCAGTGTATGCCGCAGTGATACACTTCGAGCATTACTTAGATGGTCACAAGTTTAAGTTATTGACTGATCATAAGCCATTGATCAGCATACTTGGTAAGACAGCTAGGCTTAATTACTCTCGTAGAGTAAATTCCCAAATAACACGGTTAGCAGAGTTCGATTTCACTGTGTCTCATATTGCTGGTAAAGTGAATGCGGTAGCAGATGCACTTAGCCGACCGAATAAAGCTGATGTCGAAACGATATTTCAAGGTCCTTTAAAAAGTTTAGAAGAATCAATGCACGATTTCGTTAGTCAAATCGAGGAAGCGCAAGGATCGGATCCCTTTACATTAGTATTATCTAAAAGACCGGGATATGTTCGTAAGCTCATAAGTGGCAAGTGGTTGTTATGCGAAACATCTAGAAGTCAACCACGACCATATGTGCCATTGGAGTTACGGGCCAAGATTATCCAAGTGTTGCATGACATGGGTCATCCATCCATTAAAGCCACCATTCGATTGATCAACGACAGATACGTATGGCCGCACATGTCTAAAGACATACGGGTATGGGTAAGAGCCTGTGCCAAGTGTCAAACGTGTAAGGTGTGGAGACATACCAGAACCGAGATAAAGAACATTGGAATACCAAATGGACGGTTCAGACACGTACATATAGACATTGTTGAGATGCCTGAAGTAAACGGAAACAAATACTTGCTGACTATGGTAGATAGATTTAGTCGTCAATTTGAAGTGGCGATTTTAAAAGACATGACAGCGCAAGAAGTTTTGTTCGCGTTTCTACATAATTGGATATCGCGTTATGGTGTTCCGGAAAAGGTCACTAGTGATCGCGGTAGTCAATTTATGTCAGAGCTCTTCGTAAGATCCCTCAACATCATGGGAACCACTATAATACATACTAGCGCGTATAACCCACGAGCAAATGGGATGGTAGAAAGGCTACATCGTGAACTGAAAGCTGCATTAAGGTGTACTAGTGGAACAAGCTGGATACACGATCTTCCTATAGTACTACTCGCCATGCGCAACAGATATAGGGCACAATTAGGAACTTCCATAGCAGAATTGGTTTATGGAGAACCATTAAGGTTGCCTGGAGATCTTCTAATAGAAACTCCAAGTAGTCTTGATTGGGCTTCTAGTTATGTAGATTGGTTTGTAGGAGCACTTAGAGACAAGATGTGTCGTTTGGCCCCAACCAAGACTAGAAAACCTAAAACTAAATGCTATGTGTCCTCTGATTTAAAATCGGCTTCGCATGTATATATAACTAATGAGAATAGGAAGAACTGCCTAACACCATTTTACAAAGGACCTTACAAGGTCAAGAAGATGACTGACAAGAATGTCATCATAGAAATAAATGGCATTGAGGATTGTGTTACGTTGGATCGCTGTATTCCCCAGTTTATCTGGATTGATGGTGTGACCGAATTAAAAGATGCGTCGAATGACCGTTCCATGGGCGAATCTGAGGTGTGCAATCCCATCTTGCAGACACATAATGAAATGCAGCAATTGGAAGAACCGTTGTCTAACATATCAAAATCTTATTCTACTGAATCACAGCATGAAAATTATTTGTCGACACCAGATGATATTGAAGAACCAGCGAATGTTATATCGGGTGAGATGACGACGTCAGGGGCGCCAGTATGCACAAAACGTTCTGGACGAATACACCGTCAGCCGAAGAACGATGATTACATCTACTATTAGTCGTTCCTCTCTTTTTTTGAGAAGGTGGTGTATGTGGAGGATGTTGAATCCTCCGCCTTATATAAAATGACCTTGAATGATAAATTTAAACCACCATAGCTGATTGTAACAACTTTATTAAAAAATAATTTTTTCTTTTTATTTTCCAGAACATTCTTTGTTTAAAGACTTGTTTTTTAAAATTGTGCGCTAGTTCAGTTTTTGAGTATCTCGCTTCAAACCTGGTGTTGAATTTTTGTCTGCTGCATTTTAACATTTCTTTCCATAATAAACGATTACAACATTGTACAATAAACATCTTCCAATCTTTGCCTTGTGTTCTGATATAATATAGCACTGAGGAGGAGCCTTGGAACAGGTATAATTGTTTTATTTGTGGGTCACGTACACATCCAAACAGATTATTGCTGGCATAGTAGCTGTCCGACTCTCACCTTCCGATCGCCATTGTAAGTGTAAATTTAATTATTAAAACTTTTTATCATGGATAACGATATTAAGTATGAGGACACATGCAAGTTAGTGCAGGACATAGCGGACTTGAATTTAAATGACTCTAGCAATAATATAAGCATATCAGATTCTACTGTGAATTTTAGGACTTCCAGCGAACTGGCATCTATGGGGCTTACAGACACAGATAGGTTAGGGGCCTCAACATATATATAATTCGAACATACTCGAGAATAATATGAGAAATAAACGGTTCTTTTATTTGCTAAAATGTTTTTTTTATTTTCGCACATGGATGATTCTCATTCTATGAAATAAAATATATTCTGAATGCTTTGAATTAATAAAGTCAAATCCCTACTTGACATATTTAGTATGAATTAGTAATGTTAATAATGTTATGCTCTTGCCTTTTTTTTTGCTTGTTTATCAAAAATATTATTTTACATTTTTCAGAAGAGTTATATAATCTGACTGCTTTTCCAAATAGTAGCAATGAAAAAGAGGTTGTGTACTTAATCAATACATAAATATAATCCGCTTTTTGAATTAATGAAATCAAAACTTTGCGCGTTATATTTCTAGAAATTTCTAGAATAAATAATTATAAGATCAAATTACTATTCTTAATAATTTTATAAAATATTATTAAAATATTTTTTTGAAATTACGCATTACTATGTCATTTATACAATTAAAGGTATTATGTCCTACTAAAAGCTAATTTGCTTATGTAGTATTTTATTTTTATTTTTATTTATGCGGTTATAGTCATTCACGGTGTTAAATCATACAGTTGCTTATTTTTACGGTGCCTTACCCATCTCTAAGTGAATTTTTTTCACCTTATAAACTATGGGGTTAATATAAATCTTTCCTATTTAATCCTGTGACGGTATTCGAATAGCTATTGATCACATTCTCAAAGTGTTATTCTGAATCATTTATCGCTCAAACACGCAAATATCTTCGGGGTTGCACTTTACTTACAGCAGAGATAGGATAAATGATGTCGAGCAAGACTACAATATAAGGTTTAACTAATGCATATGTGTTTATAAGAACCATTCTTCTTTATTTTAGTGAAATTTGGCATACTTCAGAATCAAAGAGATGGTAGAATTTGCGGGCTTGGTATATAGTATAGACAGTGAATTTTCTTTGAATTTGTATTTCTGAAAACTTAATATGAATTTAACTCTACTACTGCTTGAATACACATACGTTAAAGAAATTGTGCAACTCAATTCTTTTAACCAAGTTTGCGATTTTGCTATAAAAAACTGTACCATCATGTACATGTATTTGTCGGCATAAACTAATCATCGTTAAGAGTAGAAAGAGTAATTCATCCAGTAGACAGGTTTCGTCCTTATTGGTAATTCATCATGTACTGTCCAGAATTTGGCGCAAAAAAGGATCAAACTTGGGCCCATCTGCTTCGTAATCTGGTACCCTAATCACTAAGCCACACAGCCGCACACAACACACAATTTTCATTTATATACTAATAAATGTTTCACGGTTAGCATTTCCATTAGATGGAGCTTACGCTACCTGTAGAAATGTTATTGAATTGAACATTTACATAATTAAACGAACGTTGATTGTGCGGGTTGTGATAAAAATTATTTAAATGAAGGTTGCAATCATGATTTAAACACCAGTCACCTTATATACATACATTTGTCAGTATAAACTAAGCATCCAGTAGTCTGGTTTAGTCTTTGTTGGGATCCCATTACGTACTGTCCAGAATTTGCCGCAGATAGATCTCGAACCAGGGCAAATATGCTTTGGAATCAGTTGCTCTAACCACTGAGCTACTCTTCTGTATTTAATTATTCAATTGCACCATACAGCTGTTCCACATTACTTGACCAAATAAAACGTTGGCTTTGGACGTAGTTCAGACATCTACTGATCAGTCGCCAGTAGGTACGAAACGCATGTGCGCATGAGATTATGCTCTTTTTTAATACGCTGACTTTGATATACAATTCTACCTATATTTGCAATAATTTGTTACCATTTACGCCTTACCTAATACATAATTGCATATATTCTAGTCATCTGAAACAAAAAATATATAACTATTATATGTTTGATTGAGGATGTTATGCTTTACTATGGAAATGGATAACAGAATTCAGTCAAGACTAAGATGCATGACTTTTACCTAGCAAAATATGTTCAGAACTGTTTGTTGTTCGCAATTTTGAAGACATTTAGCTTATCTATGTAGCCACAGTTTCTATACTCTTTGCAGATATGTTAAATATTCTACAGATTGATTTGGCTGTGTAGTCGTACAGATAATTCCTATGCATATGGATGATATCAATCTGCTTCACTACGCATACGTTAGCATGCACTGGATACAAACGTAAGTTGGACCAAGAATTTTGTTTAGCCAAATACGTTATGTAGCCCTATTCCTAAATAAACTAACTTTATTCGAGATACGCACATTTACCTGATCATTATTTTGAGAAACGCGGTTCCCATATTAACAACGTACATTTCTTACAGATTTGCTTTCCAATGGTAAATTCATGAAACCACAGAGAAATTGATAAGCATCAAGACAAGTGTAAACTTTTGTAAAAATGACTTTATTTACGATTGGTAGCGGATCTCATAGCAATAGCTCTAATTCCCTTAGATAAGCTTGCTTCATGTTTTGTTGTTTGCGTATGTCTATATTCATAAAACATTCGGAAAAATATAATAACCTGCAATTGTACACTCTTCGTTGTGAAGTTTCAGTGATCTCAAAAATAACTGACGCTTCGCTCGATTAGCGTATGCCATTTATTTGTATGAATTTGTGTTTAGATCTGTTAAACATTCCGCTAAATATATTTTTACGCATATGTACGTTCATTCTTGTGAAACTACAGTGATTCATGTCAATTTGACTTTGCACACAGCAGAATAACAGATTCCTACTTACATTATTAAATAAGGTATTTACGAATGGCGTCACTGCTTAGGTTAGGAGCAAGACAATAAATAAACCAGTCGCATGTTATTTCCTGGATAAATACTCAAAAGTTAGCATAGTTTTAAGCTTAATTCAAATAAGCAGTTTAAAATAAATTGAGATTATAAAATAAAATTTAGAAAGGTACCTACAGAAATGAAAACAAAAATACTATTATAAAGACAAGGTGATATTTAAAGTTAAGGCCTAATAATATTTGTTATAGCCTAAAACGGACAAAACAGGATAATTACAGTAAGATAACAATTAATGAAGTATGATATAATAAAATAATCATAAAATTAGTCAAAATATCGTTATTTTCCCCCACTCATGTAAGCTAATTTAAATCCAACATACTTAATCTTTTACTGTATCGAATTTTTATTAATTACTTATGCAATCATCGCTTCGTACCATTATTCAGTGCTGCACTGGAAATTGTGCCTAGTGATATTTCAATCGTTGTCTAAATCATTTGGTTATTACTTGATTGAAATTAAATAGATACTCTAATCAAAACTATTTATCTATTACGATTATATATTGATAAGTGATGCCTCCTATCCAAGGTTATTTAATGCTCATAGAAATTCTAATATCCGGGAAGGTAAAATTAATTTTGGTGAGAAACTAATATATATAATATATTATATATATATCCTATTGACATTATATATAAGCTTGACAGGACCAGGTATGGAAGCTTCTATACTTGTTAGGTGTCAGATATTAAATTATTATTTATTTATGATTGTGCTCATTTAATGCATAAATATTAAAAATATATGCTACAAATCTCTGAATATTTTTAAAGTACGATAAAAATATTTCTAATTACGCTCATTGTGAATTAGACAGTCAAGTTTTTCAAACTTACTGTAAATTTAAAAAGCTATATTTTTCCACAAGAGTCAAACGTTGGAACTTGATACGAGATCTGAATTTGCATATGTGACTCTCTGGTTGCTTAAAAGTTTGAAATCAATAAGTTACTTCGAATAGTCATAAAATTTATATTAACCTCAATTTACTTTCAGTGGATTCTCTAATCAATCTCGTAGATCCATTACCATCGCATATTGATATTCTTCGACAATTAAGCAAGTGAATTATATACCACATCTCTCTGAAATGCAAGATGTAATTTATCTACATGCACATATTTGTACGCATTACTATGTTATCCTCTTCTTATCTTCATTTGGTTTTTTGTTGCATTCACATAAACAAGGATTGTCATCTAATCCTGATGGGTCCAACAGCACAATTTTATCCTTTTGAATCTAAAGTTTTGTTTTTAGATTAATAATTCGTCGTAAAATGGTCCACATATTGCATCATTTTGTTACCCTTTTCGTTTTCCTGCTTAGTTTGGAATCAGATATTCTCATTACTCCTTGACCATACTTTCTTCTATCTTATTTAACATATTTTTATTATTCAATTTTAAAATGAAGTCCATAACTGTGGCCTCTATTGCTTTTATGCGGTACACTAAAACACAAAATATTTCTTTAAGGCTACTTAATTTGGTCACCAAACATTCTTTATTTTGTGCCAGGCTTCTAATTGCCATTGATTTTGGGATACCGATTTTCATCCTATACGGATGATTTAATTAGGGGTTGCTGAGTAAGTAATTCTCCTGTAAACGTCACTTTCTAATTTTGGACCATTTATAATTAATTTGAAATCCGGAAATATTAATTAGTCACACGATTTCTTTTCCTTCGTGATTTGTAAATTTAAGTACAAGAAAGTAATCATTTCATCCTCTCTGTGGTTAGAAATAGCTAATAGGTCATCCAAGAATCATATATAAAAGTTGGGCTTAAGAGGCGTCGTATCTAACAGATTTTCCTTCATCTAATAATCAAAGCTATTTTCATTCGGAGCTAACAATGGCTGGACCAATATGGACACTTAAAATTTGCTTATAAGATCCCTTCCTAAATATAAACTAATGAGAATTAATCCATGTATTCATCATCTCCTTTATATATATATATATATATATATATATATATATATATATATATATATATCCATCTATATTTCACTTTCATTTAATATTTGTGGGTGATCAACCAGGAAATGCTTTTTGGACTGGTACAGAGGTGTACATTACTATAATTTCTAAGCTTGCCAACCTACTGTTTTCAATTAATACACGTTTATCGACAATTAGATCCAAATGATGTGAATACAATTTTGTTTAATCTAGGAAATATGAACTTTCCCTTGTTTAATGACATAAAAATGTGGACATTTTTTTTAATGGAGTGAACTGGGAATTAACACTAATACTTAAAGGTTACCTGTTAATGCATCTTCATTGCACCATACATTGTGGGTGAGATTTTATGCGCTTTTCTCACTACTACCATGCGCTTAAACCGACTGACCATTTGCCATCACATTATCAATCAATAAATTCACTTCTCTCTGAGCATCATCAGTAGGGGTTTTGTTCTATTGTACACCCATATTGCATCTAGTTGTTCATACATCTTATCATTGTAACCCGACTGAATCATTTGAATCGTCGATCCTGTTTTGCAAGCTCCAAAAATGTAGCATTGTTTGCTATTGTCCCTTTTCTGATACGTTGTAATTCCAAATTTGGGTGTGTTTCTAAACTTTGTGCGTCAACACAAATGTGCGTGTGTCTAATTCAAACTAAATCCTACATTTATCTCAAAAGAATGAAAATGTTTTAACGGCCTTTGTATTTATCACATTTTAGGTAAATACTCAAACTGAATAGTCGCATTAAAATCACGATTAAATTTAACTTTAGAAAGCTTCATCATTGAAGTATGTATTAGGTGTTGCAAACCTAGTAACAAATTAGTTCAGTTGTGACCAGAAGGATAAACTAAATGCAGCATAAACGGAAAGTATAATCTCATGCACATTCGTTTCGTGCTTACTGGCGACTCATCAGTAGGAGCCGGTATTACGCCCTATAACCACCATATATTTGGTTGAGGAATATGGGATAATAGGACGGTACATTCTTCACCAAAATATACAGTGGTTAAGGGCGTAATACCGGCTCCTACTGATGAGTCGCCAGTAAGCAGGAAACGAATGTGCATGAGATTATACTTTCCGTTCATGCTGTCTTTGGTTTATCCTTCTGGTCACAACTGAACTAATTTGTTACTAGGTTCGCAACACCTTATTCATACTGCATATATATTAGTTCTCCGCAACAAACAGTATTTAGCTTCACTATATGATTGGTTACGATTGCCCTTTTTTATCTACATAAAATGAAATATGGACAGTGTTAGCAAAATATTTTATTTATAAAAAAAGCGTAGGTTAATAAAATAACTCATTCTCGATAAAATATTTATTTTATACAATAGAAGCGCTTACGCATTTTAACAAAAAACGTATATTATTAGATCAAATGCACAAAACGTTTTCTCATAATATTAGATCGAACATTTACTTAAGTGAAAAAAATTAAACATTTCAGCATTTAATAAAATCAATCAAACATTGGTTGCGCAGGTGGTTATAGCAATAATTTAAATAAATGTTGCGATCTTGACATAAACACCTGTCCCACTATGTACACACATTTGTAAGTAAAGCCTAATTTTTGTATAATATTGAGAAAGCCATTCATCCAGAATACCAGTTTCGTCCTTATTGAGAATCCATCATATTTTGTCCAGAATTTGCAGCGAACCTGGGCACGACCGATTCAAATGCTGTTGCCCTAACCAATGAGCTACCCTGCCGCACAATACACACAATTTTCAATTAGATACTAACTAATGCTTCTTGGTCGAAATCAATCTAGTGGTTGAATTGCCTTTTCTACATTGTACAATTCTTAGATTACACTGGCTAATGTATTAACATACTGCCACAGGTTTTTATATCAAGATAGCAAACGTAATTTAAATAAATAATTCTCTAGTATAAATTGAAAATTTGTTTCATAGAATGTACGCCTGAAAAGTTTTGTTATTAATTAATTTTTGTTTGCATAATTTCCATATATTACAAACCCCTGTTGGCCGAAATGGCGTGTAGGTTATGTGTTTTTAAATAGTTAAACTATTGACTTACCTTAGCTAAGTCCTCGGAATGTGAACCAATAACGTGTCTACTGCACACAATTGCGCACGGTGTTCTGGTGAATGTTGATGGCAATACCACAAAGTTTGCATCAACGCTTAGTCTGTTATTAAAACGGTGCAATCTCATGCGTCTGCTGACTGCATCTTTTGGACTTCTTTTCTGTGCTTTTTGAGAGTTAGAAGCTAGTATTGGCAGTTCTGTGTGCTCTTGAATGGGAAGAATCGACTTCAAATTATTTTCACTTCCACCAGTTGAATCGGATTTAGGCAAAGCTTTTTTCATTGAACAAGTTTCCTTGCGCAAAACATAAAGATGGTTCAATTCACGAAGCTAATTTCGGTCGAATAATCGAGCATACAAAGTAATCAACTTCAAGGTGGCACAAAGTTAGCGAATCATAATCACTTGATATTTTCAGATAACATTTATCAAAAAATTGGATTGCATTGAAATTAGATTTTCCGAAATCTGCGAAAATTTCACATGCCAGTCCAGCCAGATTGGATAAAATCATTTTTACCTTCTCCTATTTAGAATAATTTTCTTTTGAATTTTAGCTCTTCGAATGGAAATTGGCATGTAGCAATGTGTCAGCATAATGATTTATTACGCCATGTTGAATTCAGTCGATTCACTTAAAGCGTATAGCCCAAGGTTAAGTGTTATATTTTAAATAGTCTATTTCACTTTATTTAGAGACAACCAGTTGCAAACATTGACAAAAACGAAAAAAATAATACAGTCCCCTCCCCATTTTGTAATATTTAACAATATGCGGATAATTATCTAATGAAATTTCATAAGCGTTAATTTCACCAAATTAATACATATTTTCCGTACAAGTGTAAATTATTCGGACTTCTGACAACTACTTCATTAAATGTTAAAATTTATTTTAAAAATATAAAGAAAAATTTGAAGTCCTTAATTGACGAGCATTATCAACATACTTGCCAGAATTTCCACGGCTGGTGCTTGGGTTAAAAGCCCTGTTGCCTTAGTCTGTTAACTTAGTCAGTACGACACAAGTGTACAAGCTTATGTAATTTGAATTTAGAAACAAATCGTGTATTGAAGCGTAATATTATTAAATAGCAAGTAAATTTATTAAACAAGTAAATGCGCCTCGGTCTGAGCCCCGGGCATGGCAACTCCGGAAATTAACTTATAGGTGGCCGTTAATAATGAAACCGTTCTTGATGAGTTGCATGACATATTTTATGCAATATATAATTTACTCGCTCTTTCTCTCTCTCTCTCTCTCTCTCTATATATATATATATATATATATATATATATCATTCTTTTCTTTGCATAATGCATTTATACATATAATCCACAATTACGTGCATAACTATGTTAATTTCTATGATGCTGATAACCCTCGACAGAAACACCTGGTCTATCAGAATCTATTTTTATTAAAGAGACCCGTGAATGTCTTTATTTTCGGTGAAATTCGGGGTGGCATAGCTGAAGAGATTGGCTAGGGGTCGCCTATCATCTAGTCAGAAATTTCTAATGCGAAGAACCCTTTCCATACTTCTCTGGAAAGCAGAAATTTTTAAACCTTACGACATTTTTAACAGTAATAAATAAGTAAGCACTTAATTTATGTATAATTTCGCGCTGAATATTGTTATACTATTCCTGCACACTGAAACTCGTAATTGTCATTATTTTTATAGTACAACAATAGCTTGTAGTGAATTTTATTTATAAAACGACTGAGTTCGTTAAGCTATTAATCATTATCTGTGATACTTATTTATTATTATTTAGAGCCTTTTTATGAAAACTAGACAGAGCAATTAAATACTGTTTGTTGCGAAGAACTAATATATATGCAAGTATGTATTAGGTGTTGCGAACCTAGTAACAAATTAGTTCAGTTGTGACCAGAAGGATAAACCAAAGGCAGCATGAACGGAAAGCATAATCTCATGCACATTCGTTTCGTGCTTACTGGCGACTCATCAGTAGGAGCCGGTATTACACCCTTTAACCACTATATATTTGGTCAAAGAATGTGGAATAATAGGACGGTACAATCTCCTAGACGAATGTGGAAACCTGCAATAGTGAAGCTAACATCATCTAAAGTCAACGACAATGCGACTTCAACGCTAACTCACACTATATAATATATATACCGAGTCTGTGAAGGATACCAACACTATGGCTATTGTGTTAGTAACTGATACCGACATTATTGTACCGAAAAGGTACGTGGAACTAACACTATGGTTACCGAGTCGGTACATGATACCAACCTGATGGATATCAATTTATGCTATAGTTCACCGAAATTGAGAATTACAACAATTTCTGAACACCTGTTACTCTAGTAAATCCATACACTCTGGCTTTGATCGATATCAGTTATCACATTTCGCGGTAAGCATGACATCATTCAATTCAATATATTACAGTTAAATACTGTTTGTTGCGAAGATCTAATATATATGCAAGTATGTATTAGGTGTTGCGAACCTAGTAACAAATTAGTTCAGTTGTGACCAGAAGGATAAACCAAAGGCAGCATGAACGGAAATTATAATCTCATTCACATTCGTTTCGTGCTTACTGACGCATCATCACTAGGAGTCGGTATTACGCCCTATAACCACTATATATTTGGTCAAAGAATGTGGAATAATAGGACGGTACACATTCTTTGACCAAATATATAGTGGTCAAAGGGCGTAATACCGGCTCCTACTGATGAGTGGCCAGTAAGCACGAAACGAATGTGCATGAGATTATACTTTCCGTTCATGCTGCCTTCGGTTTTTCCTTCTGGTCACAACTGAACTAATTTGTTACTAGGTTCGCAACACCTAATACATACTTAGACAGAGCAATTGCGATAATGCTGTAAAACAAATCATACACATGCGTTTATATACTTCTGTAGTTGTTATAGGGAATAGTTCTCTATCTTTCAAATCCCAACTGTTTTCATCGAATATTTATGCATGTGAGATATGCTTAACATAGAAAAAATGTGAAGAAACTAACTTAAGAGACGGACAATTGATTTTTTATCAAAATGAAACGCTTGATGTTATTTAATTGATTAAGCATTGATTTTTTCAAATATAGCATATTTTCACAGGGTAGTTTAACGAAGCAAGACAAGTCAGTCTCACATACTTTTGTGCTTTGACATTTCATGATAATCAACAAAATAAAATAACAAACTTACTTAAGTCAATAAAATGAAACGCAACATTCATTTCTAGCAGTCTTATAGGCATTGCACTAGACTGGAAATTTAGCCGTACAATTTCTACGTGGTCAGGCAAATAACGTTAGTGCATCCAGCGACAATACCTAGATGTTATTTAACTAAGCTGTATTTATTGCATGAATAGTGGCAAAGTTTATTTACATCAAGTTAGCGGACTTTGGATTAACGCCAATCGTATTTTGAAGAAGTCGCAAAACAAAAAATTATCATTAATCACACGCACTGCGCGTTTCCTCATCCCTTGATCATCAACAGAGAACGGCGCATACATTGTACTGTCGAAATGCCAGTCAGATATAACGTTTGCTAGTCTCCTACAGTTAAGAGTTGTATTTCATATTTTCAATAAAAATAATTAAATTGAGATTTCAGCCTCATAATTAAGTTTGTCTTCGTGCTCCGATGATGACCGTGTAAGGCTGAAATGCTTTAATATGTGTGACTGCCTTTACTTTAGCTTGGCTGTGTGTCTTCTTAAATAGTGTGAATGGTGTTTTAGGAGAGAACACAAATTTGACATAACTAAAGAGTATCGGCAATTGCGTAAACATTGATAGTTATAATGAATTACTTTCGCAAAGATCCGATTGATCCTTATTTCCAAGTACGCATCGATTTTGTCTTCGTTTAGGCTGGGTGCGGATTCGTGCTTTTCTTCCGAAGGCTTCAACATTGTCCATACTAACCACTGGAAATGAGGTTCGATCTTATCAACGAAAATTAGGTCGGACCTCATTTCCAGTCAATTAAACATTAAATGATTGCGCGACTGGTGGTAACAATTCTTTAAATCAAGTTTGCGAACTTGAAGTAAACACCAATCCCATTTTATTTAACCAGTCTTCGACCATTCGTTAATATGAACGATGTTGAAGCCTTCGGAAGAAAAGAATGAAACCGCACCCAGCTTAAACGAAGACAAAATCAATGCGTACTTTGAAATGGTGATCAATCGGATCATGGCGAAACTGATAGTGCAAAGCGACAACCAACGAACGCAGATCACAGAGATTCAAAATATGAAGCTCGAACTCCGCAAACATTCAACGGCAAAATGAATTATTTATACAAATTTGGAGAAATGTGCAAAAAAATTATAAACTTGACAGCATAGAAAGAATGTGTGAATTATGTGTTGCACACCTAGTAACAAATTATTTCAAATATGGCCAGAAGGATAAAACATATATAACATGAACGGAATGTATAATCTCCTGTACATTTGTTTCGTGCTTACTGGCGACTCACCAGTAGGATGGGGTATTACTCCATTTACCCACTTTATATTTGAATCAGAAATGTGGGAAATTTGGATGGTACATCCCCTAGACGAATGTGCAAACCTGCAGTAGTGGAGCTAACATTTTATTAAGTCTCGACAATGCGACTTCGACGCTAACTCACTCTATATAATATATTTAGCGTGTTTGTAAGGGATACTAACACTTTGGCTATTGTTTTAGTAACCAATACCAACATTATAATACCGAAAAGGTACATGGCACTAACACTATGGTTTCCGAGTCGGTACATGGTACCAACATAATGGATATCAATTTATGCTTTAGTTCACCGAAATTGAGAATTACAACAATTTCCGAACACCTGTTACTCCAGTTAAACCATACACTCTGGCCTTCATCGATATCAGTTATCAGATTTCGCGATAAGCATGCCATCATTAAATTCAATATATTACAGTTAAATACTTTTTGTTGCGGAGAGCTAATATATATGCAAGTATGTATTAGGTGTTGCGAACCTAGTAACAAATTAGTTCAGTTGTGACCAGAAGGATAAAAAATAGACAGCATGAACGGTATGTATAATCTCCTGTACATTCGTTTCGTGCTTACTGGCGACTCACCAGTAGGAGCGGGTATTACTCCATTTACTCACTGTATATTTGAGTGAGGAATGTGGTAAAATTTGACGGTACAATCTCCTATACGAATGTGTAAACCTGCAGCAGTGAAACTAACTTCATAAAAAGTCTTCGAGAATGCGACTTCAAAGCCAATTCACTATATATAATAAATAAAACAAGCAGGTAAATGATACCAACACTACGGCCGTTGTTTCAGTACCTGACACTAACACTACCGTTACTGAGTCGGTACATGCTGCCAACACAATAGTTTTCAATGTATGTTAAATTTCAACAAAATTAAGAATATAAATAGTTCTGAACACCTGTTACTATAGCAAATCCATACATTTTGGCCTTGATCGATATCATTGACTAAAAACCATACAGCCCACAGGTAAACTAGACGTTAGATTACTGGAGTTGACAGGCATCAATTACTAACGTCTTTTCTATTGCTAGCCATGGTGATGACGACGACGATGGTGATGATAATTATGTTTATATGGATGATGATGATGATGATGATGATGATGATGATGAAGGGAGTTGAGAGTCGCTTTTCTGACTTTCAATACATAATATGACAGTTGCGTTTCTTCTTTTTTTATTCAGATTTTCGTCAAACTATGATAATTCTTATATAAGTTCTAAACAGGTGAACGGTAGTTTAAAACAAGTAAAAAAACTTCATTTTAGCAGCGGTCGGTTTAGTTTGCTGAGAAAACATTTAATATCCGTTCACACGGGTAGATTAGGTTAGTAGTTTCCATTTCGTATATGCAAATATATAGACTCTTTTGTAAAATGATATATCTTGTAATTGTCATGATTAATACAAAACACTTAAGCCTCTTTGATAGGATGATTAAATTTTTATTTGAGATCAATAATCAAATACAAATTGTTATGAATCCAAATAAATAACGTGTTTCTTAAATTTAAAAAAAAGAATATTACAAACTAACACATAAATCTAAATGATTCAGATCAAAGTTTTTATACAAGGTCTGGCATCATGGCAGTATAAATCACAAAATTCTGTAGTAATCTTGATTTCACCACTCAGGTATCATTTCAGGAAATTTATATTGCGTTTTATGACATATATGCAAACATTCATTAACTGTTACCTTCTAAAGTTTTACTACTCTGGGTTTAACAACAGCTCAATTGCCACATCCGTAGTACATGTAATTAATTTAAAGGATTTGTCAATAAATATATCAAAATAATCAGTTTAACTTCGCAATTTCTTTAAATTTGAAAATTATTTTTGCTTTTACGTTTGTAGTACGTTAAAAAATTTATTTTTAAATTTTGTTCGACGGTATGGTTATCGAAAAACTTAAAATTTAGATTTGTATTTTTGACTTATACGACAGAATTTCTAGCTGATAATAATTAAATTTGTGTTTACGTAGATGTTCATTAAAATGCGTACGCTTAGTGAGTCTATAGTGTACAAGGAAGCACACTTTATTGAATCATATTAATTCTGTATTTAATTAATCCTTTGGTTAAGTTAAAAATTATTCATGTGGATAGCCGATACAATCATAATTAATTTCTAAGAAGGATGACCCTAATTTCAAGTAATTTGCCCTAATATTTCTAGATGAAATATTTATTTGAAAACGATGGTCCATGTGATAAGTGAATATTATGATACATCACGAGTGTTTTTCATTTGATTAAAAAGCACGTGTTCGTGATATTTTAGGCTGCGTAGACACTGAGAGTCACGACACTGGTATAAATTTCACTTTCAGTATGTCAGTATTGTCATTCAGTTGTGTAAGTTCTATATCGTTTTATTGTTCTGTGACATCCATTAAGATTTTGGTAACAGGACTCGCTCACGTCCTATTAAGTGTGCCTGAATTGAATAACTTCTGTTTGGTTGTTAAGACAAATTTATGCAGTTAAAGTTGTCGAGTTATTTGAATTGTCAAAATCCTTTCTAACGTTTATGATTTTCGACAAGTAGCTATCAAATCTTTTTGTATTTTGGTATTTTTCCTATTGAATGAAAATATATGCTACACTGAAGGATTTAGTATTACTCGTCCAGTATTTTGCCGCCGACAGTGCTCGAACCGTTATTTATGTATTTCCAAAAAGAACGGAACCGGTCTACAGCGCGAAATGCCTTTGCTAATCTATACAATGCTTAATTTATAATTACATATGCACATCGAATAGGATTCATGGTTATATTAAGCGCGCAATCTTGATTTAAGTAATTACCACAACCCGCGCAAGCGATGGTTATTTATGTTGATTAAGCGTTATGCAAGTTTGTATTAGGCGTTGCGCCCCTAGTAACAAATTAGTTCAGTTGTGACCAGAAGAATAAACCAAAGGCAGCATGAACGTAAAGTATAATCTCATGCACATTCGTTTCGTACTTACTGGTGACTCATCAGTAGGAGCCGGTATTACGCCCTTAACCACTATATATTTTGGTCAGGAATGTGGGACAATACCGTCCTATTATCCCACATTCGCCAGTAAGCACGAAATGAATGTGCATGGAATGTGGAGCCGGCTTATCCTCCAAAAGGAGTCAGCTGCAGTAAAGTAAAAAAGTAAAGTAAGAATGTGCATGAGATTATACTTTCCGTTCAAGCTGCCTTTGGTTTATCCTTCTGGTCACAACTGAAATAATTTTTTACTAGGTTAGCAACACCTAATACAAACTTTCATATATATTAGTTCTCCGCAACAAACAGTATTTGATTAAACGTTATGCCTTAAGTTATGAATTCATTTTCAATGTGTGCTATAATAAAATGTATTCACGTACAAATGTAAAAGTAAAATAAACGCATAAAAAAACTGTATTTTACTCATCGTCTATTCTAGTATCTACAAATGAATATATATATATATATATATATATATATATATATATATATATATATATATATATATATATATATATAGCATTCAAAGTAATTACTAAATGCAAAAACAAAAGGGAGCTAACCACATACGAAGCCTTATGGATAAACAAATTGCAGCCGGATTTATGCAAGCAGAAGAAGCACGTACAAGCATTGAGCTTGAACTGGATATGACGCACGCAATTTGATTGGTTTCTGTTTTTCACACTCTCTCTATGTTCACATATTTCTATCTTGTTTTGCTTTCCAATTTATATATAAAGATATGTTCATTATTAGATATTTGAGAAGACAATGCGAAAGAAATATTTCTTATATCTGATAAAATTTCTTTTTGTTTTTGCACACAGGAAGGGTACAATGAATTTATATATATATATATATATATATATATATATATATATATATATATATATATTGAAAGCTCGTGTCATTGCGTTGATACAATCAGCATTTAAATATTTCTCTTGTTTTATATTGAGTAATAAATAATTCTTGGCCTATTACGGAGATTTTTCTTCAAGTTGGGAGTTCCGGACCAAATACCATTATTAACGAACTAAATTATAGTTATGTTTAAAATCTAAGTGGACCTATTTGTAATTTAATAAAATATGAATCGATGAAGCATGTAGTTTATTTCGATAGTTCTTCAGTACAGTTAATTGTAAATTTAAGAATAAAGTGTGGAATCTAAAATGTTACAAATAATTTATACGAGAGCTCGTATAGTTATGCTTAATGGGAATTAAATCGTTAATTTACTTTCTCAATTAATATATTCTGAACATACAGTAAAATAAAATCCACATTTAACCAATAACAAATACAATAGATCGGAATTATTCATATGCTCAAATGTGAAAGGAGCTGCAAATTGGAAGCGGTGCTAGTGAAATGTGAACAGCCTCTACAAAAAATGGCGATAGCGACAGATTCAAGTGTAGTGCAACATGCTTCAGTCCGAAGCCATATAAACCAGTGCAGCTCATGGAGTTCAAAAATGCGAGAAGACTTCAGACCATGCAAATTAAGATCCAGATATAGGGAGTAATACTGGCTCCTACTGATGAGTAACCACCAAGCACGAAACGCATGAATACATGAGATTATACAATTCCTTCATACTGACTTTGGTTTGTTCTTCTGGTCCTATTTGGAATAATTTGTTACTAGGTGCGCCACACCTAATACACATTTCCATATGAATCAGTTCTCCGCAGCATCTGGTATATAATGTTTGAGTGGACCACATTAATGATGTCTATTGCACAGAGTGTATGGCCAGCTTATGATACCTTAATGAACAGGCTGCCCATTACAATGGTAGAAAAACGAACATATTGATGTATTACGAGAACAGTAGAGAGGAACGGTTCTCTGGGAAAACTGAAATTTCATCGCTTCTGGGTAACGCCACTAAGGCTCGTATGTATTCCAAGGAAAATTGAATTGAAGTATTCGCTATATCATTATAGATAAGCATCATTGGTTTAATGAGACACATAAGCAATTATAAAAGTAGAGAGATTCCGTTGAAGTGAAAACCTTAAGGAGGCGTCTGGACAATACAGTAATAAAAACGTCATTTGGAACCAGTTGAGTGGATTAAACTTACTAATTGGTACAGACGTATAATTAAACATAGACAGAGTATAGGTAGTGGACACTGATAGCCGCACCTTTAATTTCCAACTTTAGGCCGCGTGAAGCAATCCTAAACGAGTCAAAGAGATTATGATACGCTCTGTGGCATTAGAGCAGATGCCTTCATTCAAGTGAAATTTTCTGGTCGTTTACGTAAAATACAACCGCTGTTTTGGAATTTTAGAAAATTCCAAATCGGAATAGAATTCTGAGTCTAGAGCAATAGGAAAAGTTACAGGGATCAAGCAGAGATTGTTGCTAATGTAAAGAAGTGTGTCCGCTTATCCCGGCCAAATGTGGCAAATTATTTAGTTGAAGAAATTTGGAAACACAGTACGGTGTTTCACATCTACAGTGCAGGGCAAAATGGCGCGCAGAAGGCCCAGTTATCTAAATAAAATTTGATACGATTCCTAACCGGTCTGTACATGGCCTTGCCATTGACACAGCAAAATGTACAAGCTGGTGTAATGCAAATTTAGCAAATACGTGCATAGAAGTGTGCACTGAAATATATAATCATTATATAGATTTGTTTGCCAATATGTAATCAGTAAAGAGCATAGAAAGATACCTCTATAACCAGAGCCATTGTGGTTGCCTGGAGAAATTCATATGAAAACTCAGATTCGTATTGATTTGGAATCCAATTATGTAGAAAGATTTGTTGGCGCACTTAGTGATAAGACGTGTCGCCTAGCCCAAACTGCGAAAGAAATTGTTGAGTCGAAATGCTACATTTCCTCGAATCAAAAATTGACACCACAGGACTATACCTCTAACAAAAATGCAAACAATGACTTGGTTTCATTTTACAAAGGACCACTTAAGTCTTAGTAATGACTAAGGAACTTCTTCATAAAAAAGCTGATATAAAGAACCGAGTATCTTTGTTTCGTCACTTTCCACAATCTTTACTGTAAGTCAAAGTTACTGACAAAAAAGACAAACTAAATTAAGAAGATTCTGAAGCCAGATCTTACTCGCAAATTCTCGTGTCGAAAACTCAAATGTGGAGAAATCTATTACGACGAGAAGAATTAAATGATGCAGACATACTGTTAAGAACAACACCATCTGGAAAAATTGTGCCAAAGCTGCGAGAGGACAATAAGTCCGTTTTTAGAACCTTTATTTAAATGTGGTGGCTAATGTCTAGTTTTTGAATTCATCAGATAAAATGTAAATAGCATTTGTATATGGAATTTTGAATTATCGTTTGATTACTTAAAAATAGTTTATGTGTAAAAAACTTTTATATTAACTTTTGGATTAATCTTTGTTTAAACAGGTGCTTTTGCCATTTTTGGTTATTCGAACGGGTTATGAGTTTTTCAAAGTTTGGACTTCAGCTCGATGGTTTTTGTTTAATAGCTGGTCGTGAGTCGTAGTTGGTTGAACGTCTGCTTCATCCTTTATACGTTAAATCAAGTAAAATCACTCATCCTGCATTCGAATTCGAGTTATTTACAAGCCTGACAACTTGTTGGGTAAAATTGTAATCATTATTAACTGTTCACTTTAAATTGGTTTCCTTATTTCAAGTTCATTGTGAATTGGCAGATGATATCAAAGCATATCCATTAGTTTGTAATATTGGAATACTTTATATGGTCTGCATTGTGCAATAGAATGAATGTCAGGTACAAACATGAGAACGTTGAGAATTTGACCAAATATCTTAGATATTTAGTTTTGGTGGTAAACCTGACAAGTTTCGATGTCACTTTCTACGGAGCATTCCACTTACCCTAGACCTAGGGGAACATGTATAAATAAATATGAGGAAGTACCTTAAAAATGGTACGGGCATAAGTTTAAGCGCTGCAGAATTTACACTAGATTTGAACTCTTTTAAAATCAAGTTTGTGAGCTTGGAGTAAACACCAATCCCATTATATTTAACCAGTCATCTTACAAGATTGGAAAAGTACCGTCAGTCACACGTAGCGTGTGCTATGTCGTTCAATAAATGCTGAATACAAAGGAGTTGGTGTTTACTTTAAGCTCGCAAACTTGATTTAAAGAATTATTATCACCACACATGCGATCAATAATTTTGTAATTATTTTACCTATATATTTCAACACTTTGGTTGTACTGTGTGCAAGAAATTCGCAAAATATGTAGCTTAAATTGAAATTTATTTCGATTTTAACCAGGTGAGTTTATTTTGCACGTTTAAAGCACATTAGGTATTAAGTGATGGAAATTTGTTGCTTCTTTTTCTATACCCTACAATATAATAAATTATGAAAATTATTTCACATGAAAAAATAGTACATACATAATATAAATTAAATTTATCAGCATTAAAACGGACATTAAAATGTTTATTTTGTTTATCTTACCGTGAACAACTTTGAACACCTTCTCATCCGTTCTGATTTGAAGAAACTAATTCATAATATTTATATAGGCTAAAGCTCTCTAATACAACAGTTATTACTAGTACTATACCTATTTAATGTGACCTGTTAAAAGTGCTTTATTTACAGGTCAGTGGATTGTTTAAAATAATTTTTAACTAGGACGCAAAAATTCTCAATGAAAATTTTGTGTAGAGGTTGTGAACTTTTAATGCGGAATATTTAGCAGATGTTTAAAGCATGCTAATTCTCTTTTTTTATCTTTTAAATAATCGCACATTAACGTATGCACATTTTATGAAGCGTTGTGTCTTCAATCAACAAAAGGAAAAGCAATAACTTGATTTGATAAGAATGATAATTGTCCCATAAATTATAAAAATTATTCTTGTTTCAGCAGTATGAAAGCTGATAATTAAACGTGTTGTTAAAAATGAAATAATACTCTTAGAGTGTCAACTTTAAATTGCGAAGTCATTTACTATTTGCTCTAACAAAATATGTGTGTTCCACAAGTTGCTACGCGTAATCGAAATTAATATTTGATATCACCATTTAAGTAAAACAATATATTAATAAATCTTGAATTTATTATTTTTTTTTATTTATAGAGTGATGATGAGAACTATTTAAATCTAGTTTTCAGGTCTGCAATAAACATAATTTCCATTCAAACTTCATCTAACTCACACCATAAAGACAATATATTTGCTCAGGTATACAACCGTCAAAATAATCCAAAATATGTTTCTGTTCAAATGCTAAAATCTAAACGTATATTTAAATATATGTTATTTGATTATTTTATATAATTTCTCACTTCTAGATATGGAAATGAGAAATAATACTCTTGGAGTGTCATTTTTAAGTGGAGAAGTCGTTTACCATTTGCTATAACACAAAAAATGTGTTCCACAAGTTGCTACGCAAAATTGAAATTGATATTTGATATCACCCTTTAATTAAAACAATATATTTTAAAATATTGAATTTATTAATGTTTTATTTATAGAGTGGTGATGATAACTATTTAAATCCAGTTTTCGGGTCTGCAATAATCATAATTTCCATTCAAATTTCATCTAACTCACACCATAATGACAATATATTAGCTCAGGTATACAACTGTCAAAATAATCCAAAACATGTTTCTGTTCAAATGCTAAAATCTAAACGTATGTTTAAATATATGTTATTTTATTATTTTTTATAATTTCTCAATTCTAGGTATGGAAATGTGCAAAGAAATTTACGCAGTGTAAGTTATGGGTTTATGATAGTCATTAATTTATTGTGTGGAAAGAGAAATGTGATTGAACATGCACTGTCCACGCGGGTGGTGCTAACAATTGTTTAAATCCATCTTGCAATCTGGATATAAAAATCAATCCTATTGCACATAAATAGATGCAAAACACAGCTAATCGGCCGTCAGTCTTACGTAATGATGTCTTTCAACCTTTTAAGGTCATCATCAAAGCATGACGACAACGTGAGTAACGAGGATCAAAACGCAATGCATATACAAGAGGAACAAGATTAGATATACGGTTCCCCTCAATTGGTCTCACATATATCGAAATTGACTGGAAATTTCGGTCGAGGAATACCTATACAGTCACGAAAATGAATATTTTACAGCTTTCGTTACACACGTCAGTACGTGAGTTTGACAGTAGTTATGTTATATTAGGCGACTGGTCAAATGCAATAGGATTGGTGGTTGTAGCCCGCTCACAAACTGGTTTTAACGAATTGTTATCACCAACCGCGCGATAAGTGCATGTTTGACCAAATGACTTTTTTAAGTGAGGCGCAATGCGCAAAACATTCATGTTCGTGACTGCAAAAAATTGTACTGCCCGCATTTCCTGTCAAGTGAAATGCATGAGAGATTAGTAGAGTTAAGTACCGCATGTCTTATTTTGATTTCATTATATCTGCAGTGTGGTTTGATCCTCATTGGTCAGATTTCTGTCGCGCTCTGATGATGATGACAGAAGTTCGAAGCGCGTCAGTACTTGTGACTGACGGCAGTTTTGCTATCCTGTGCGTTAGGTATAATACAATGAAATTGGTGCTTATATCGAGTTCGCAAACTCGATTTAAAGCATTTTTATTATCATCCGCGCAGTCTATAATTGCTTATTTGAGTGTAATTAATCAAGATCATTTCTTTAATAAATTTGAGAATTTTGCGAGTGTTTTTTAACTTGAAGTTGTTTATCTTAACTTAACGATTCCTTTAAAATAGAATTCACATAGTGTATTGTTCGTTTCAACAGCAAACTGAAATTTTACATTTTTTAAGTGAAAGTATCAATTTATTTTACATAAAATTTTATGAGCTCTCGCCTCTCTCCTCTTGTTTCAGCTGAATGTCTGGAAATAGTTTATTAAATTTTTCTGAGGGGAGACTTTTCTACATTTTTGGGATAGGCCTATAAGTTTGCGAGAAAAATGAAATTTCCTTACGAAATTTGACAGACTTTAGTTCATGGTTTGTCACTCTTCATAAATAAACTGATATACAGGGTTTCATTACAATGATTGCCCAGTACAAAGTAACACAATTTTTAAATAATTGTGGTCTAGTATTATAAAAATCTCATCAAGGATTAACCTGCAATATAAATAAGATATACAAAACCTGTTTACGAACCCGAGATAAATATTAATCCTGTTCTGATTTAACCAGTAGACAAAATATCGCAGAACTTCCATCAGTCGCACTTCATCATCATAAAATGTCGGTAAGCTGCCTGACGAGGATCAATTTGAAGTCGTATATGAGATAAGAAACTTGAAAGATGTTGCTCTCACCCTAAGATGCCTCTCAAACCTTGAACTGTATTGGAATATCGCCTGCACAATTCCTATGCATACATGAACACAACATTTGGACTGCTTTTGGCACAATCATAAAAGTACCCCAGTAAAGAAATCACTGATAGCAATTTTTATCATCAAACTTGCAACCGTTCCGGTCACGTAAAAATGTCCATTGGTAGAAGCCGTGGTTCAACTTTTCCACACTCTATATAAATTGCAGTTTGATCCTCCACAGGCTCTTGTTCGGAGTGTTCTACAGTTTACCACGGAAATAGGGGACAAACAGTACGTGCGACAAATATTAGTTACTTTTGTGCAATGTTATAAGTAAAAGTGGATTGTTGTTTATTTCAAGTTTGCAAACTTGGTTCAAATAGCTGCTAGAATTACTTGCGTAATCAAAAATTGCTTAAATATTTAATTTGGATTATATGGAATTTAACGCTAAGTGCTTAATAGTTTTTTTTATTTCTTCTTCGAAGACACGTAAATTAGTTATCACTTGTGTTTTAAATATGAACAAACACTTAAAGTATCACGATATTTCAAACCAGTTCCACAATTGCGCTCCACGTTAATGAATATTAAACCTCCCATGATGTAATATTTATCACAGATTGAACACGATGTTATGTGAGCTTTAAGTACACCCCAGACTTTTGCCGCGGACGGGGCTCAAACTTGTGTATAATGCCTTCGGAGCCTGTGATTCTATCAACTTCGTCCCCTTGCCGCACGTTACGCACAAATTTCAGTGTTATACTGATTTATGTTTTTTAGTTAGCTTGTTCTTCAGGTAGAGCCTGAGTCATATTTTAAGACATAAAGATCAAATCAACCACCGCTAATTTTCTGTTGTAGGACAGACATCACACTACCAGTGAAAGTGATATTGAATCCAAATTCTATATAATAAAACGATCATTGATTGCGCGGGTGATGATGTGTGTGGTTTGTGACAGGGTGGCGCATTATACAGAATAAATGTGCCCCAATTCGAGCTTTGTGCGCGGCAACATTGTAAACAGTACCTGAAAGTTTCCAATAAGCAGGAAACCGGTCTACTGGATTTATTGCGTTTACATTTTTACACAATGCTTATTTGATACTAACCAATGTATTTATAATGGCATTGTGGTTTATATCAAACTTGATAACTTGATATAGAATAATTATGTATGCTTAATTTATTGAATATTCCCTTTCATAAGATTAATATTATTATAATATTCACTATAGCCTAGTTAGTTTTATACATAATAGCCAAATGCGAGAGAAATTACCAGTTATAGTCCAAAAACGTGTCCTTAAATCTATCGTCCATGTGATTCCTCGACCTTTTTTATGACTGCACATACCATATTTGTCGTTTTAACGTATAAAATTTCAATACCGGTGACGAAAATTGTTAAAATCGAAGGACATAAGACCGGTTAAGTGATTTCGCAACGTCACAACTGCAGGCTGCTTTCAACTTTGTGCTTGTAGTCCATGCGGTGTATTTTTATTTGTTTCGTGTAAAGATTCGAGGAGAAATTTATAGTTCAAAAAAGAGTTTCATCACAGGTTGGCTTGATTGCTTAGAGTAACTTCATGTAAGCCAGCATGGCAACGATCAACATTCTTCATTTTATATTTTATTCAATAGAGTTTGTCAGTACTAAGACTGCTGTGGAAGATGCTTTTTTAATGTTCTAAGGATCTAGGCGGTTCTTTTTATTCTAAATTTTAGCGTGTGCATCAAAAGCATAGAAATACTCATTGGGCGTATGGTTTCTGATAATGACAACATCCGAAATAATCATTTAAAAGATGAATCTTCACGAATATTTTAAAAGCAAACAAGTCTATGTTAGAAGAAATTGTAAGTTCACAGAATTCTATATTGCGTCACAAATCAATGGAGCTGAAATAACTAATACACTGTATGAGCGCTTAACAAATTTGAAATTTCCCTCTTCTTTTACATAGCAAATTATTCTTTTATTTTTAAAACGCTGGAGCATCATGTTGAATTACTTAGCCTAGAGAAATTGTAATACGATGTACATCATTAAAGATATTCCTGTGTTATAAATATTAAGCTATTTGTCATATTCAGTTAAACGCTAGAACAACGCAAAATTTGCAGTACTTTGCAGATGAAAACAGAATAAATCACGAATTCATAATTCATGTCTAACAAATTGTATGCATAACAATTTTTTTAGAAAACAAGCAGTTATTTTACGGTAAAAACCTTATAAATGGTGTTACAACTGATGAAACTTTGAAGACTGAACACGAAATTTTCTAAACTTATTGCTACACTTGGCAAAATGTAAACATTTGCACAATAATAAAGCCATAATAAAAGCTAGCATGACCAGACATCTACCGTGAGAAAACGGCTTACAATGCCTAGGTTAACTGCACACTATATATTTGAGCAATTGACAAAAGAATAATTGTATTTGATACTCCTCGGCCTAAAACTGAGAAGCTATTCAAATTGACAAAAAGTAGTGTAAGTGGTCTACATGTTAGAGCCGTTTAAGAATTGTTTAGGTGCCGATGGTTTTCATCTTAATTTTAGTACTGGCCATTACATACGCTTAGCCAATTTTGTCACTCAGCGGGTGTCTTAAAGATGGACCACGTTTTATAAAGTTTCGTGAATCTGTGTACAATAAACTATTTCGAACATTTTTCATATTAGACAATGAATGATTGCGCGGGTCATGGTAAAATTTTTTAAAATCAAGTTTGAGAGCTTGGAGTAAACACCAATCCCATTGTATTTGACCAGCCGTTGAACAACATAGCGTGCTACTGGCGATAGGTTAGCTATGTTGTTCAACGGCTGGTTAAATATAATGGGATTGGTGTTTACGTGAAGGGACATAACATGATTTAAAGAATGTTTTCATGTTACTTTGTCAACTATTTTCATTTTATACAATTTCATCTCACCCATAGTCTTCCTGTTGTTTAAATTATCTTAATCAAGCAGGTAATAGCTTTAAAACCACTACGAAATGTAACGTTATGGTAGGCAGCGTGAAATGCTAATAACGTTTCTTGTCTATTGTACGCAAGCTCTTTTTTCTACAGTTTTAAAATTACTTTGAATCATGGTTGCGGTCTTGATATAAACACCTGACTCATTATTTACATACATTTGTCAGTATAAACTAAGTATTGTATAGTGTAGAAAAGGAAATTCCTTTAGTAGACCGGTTTCGTCCTTACTGGGAGTTCATCACGTACAGTCCAGAATTTTTTGTGGACAGGGCTCGAACATAGACACGTCTTCTTCGGAATCTATTGCTCTAATCAGTGAGCCACCTTGCCGCACACTACACACGATTTTCAGACGTGCCCAGGTTCGAGCCCTGTCCACGGCAAATTCTGGACAATACGTGATGAGTTCCCAATAATGACGAAACCGATCTAATGTATGAATTACCTTTTCTACTATATGCAACACTTAGTTTATACTGAAAAATGTATGCAAATAATGGGTGATGTGTTTATATCAAGACCACAACCTTGGTAAAAAACTAATTGTAATCACCGCCCGCGCAACCAACGTTCGTTTTAGTTATATAGTTGACAGTAGGTAGTTTATTTTGGTCCTTTCGTTGCAAACGTGTGCAACAGACTAGACTTTTTAATTACCAATAGGAGTATATCAATTGTAAAGCTCATAACCATCTGTATAATATAGTTCATTTGATGGTATATAGGCAGTGAACAATTGCTGCTTGTATTCCGTTGTTATTGCCCACAGTTTAAATAATATTCTTCAATTCTATAACAAAAAGCCTGCATTAGCTCAATTAAATCTCATTAACATAAATTAATATTTAAAAAGACAAAAAAGCTTTATACACTTTTAAACTTTAAGGCAGGCATCCAGCATCCACTTTCTATAAGTGACTAGGTTCAAAATTGTCGGACATCATAATCGGTTAACCATATTCGCCTATATATTCTTTTGTGCGATGGCAGAACATATACTTTTGTAAATATAAGGCATGGCTTACAGAGAAAATGGTTAGTTAATTTAATAACAACGGCATATACCAAAATCAGTTCAATCAAACGGTTTAATTCCGTTGACACATTTACCATGTGCTATTGGCTAATTCATAGTACAAGTCAGCATCGTGCTTTAAATCATAATAGAAACAATCAAGAAATATTTGTCAAATTGACGGAACAATTTCAAAAATTAACCGTATTAGAGCAGTGTCATTATCAGCTTAACATTTATAGCGAAGATTCCAGATTACAGACAACACTCTCTCTTTCTCTCCCAAACAGACACACAATTGATTCAACAACAAGCCAGAGACGAAGAAAGGACATAAAATGACGTCAATTTAAATGAACAGGCAATGTAAAGTACCCGCGGAGAAAGGATGTTAAAATAATTTCTTGCAAATTACGCATCTCACATTAATTTCTTGCTATGCCTAAACAAATGAAGTTCCTTAAAAGCATAAGAAAGTTGCGAAACCTGATTAATTTAAATTACCTGATCTGCGTTTTGACTACCGCAGTTTTGATTCCAATTGCCTTTTTTCTTCAAGAAATGTCGACATCCGTAGGCGGATGTCTTCTTCAGTTCATCTATAATCAGAAGTTTTAAAATACAAAGTAATGAAGCAGGCGCAATATTTCCCTATCCTTATCATTTATACTTCAGACTGGCCTATCACTAGATATTTGCGTGTCACACACACACACGTGAATAAAGGAGCTTTAGCATAATAAATTAATAAATAATTAAACGTTGAGATTGATTCAAATATAATTTCACACTGAATGCATAAATTAAAAGTAAATCCAACCATTTTTCCATTTATTATTTAAATCAAACTTGATGTAAACACCAATCCCATTGTATTTAGCCATTCGCCGAACAACATATCAAAGCTACCGTCACTCGCACGTACTGACACGTTTTGATCTTTCATGATCATCATCAGAGCACTACAGCAAACTGAATAGCGAGGATCAAACCACACTACATTTTTATGGAATGCTAATTATAATGTTTGCTTCTTACGGTTATATGGTTTTGCACCTCCACCCTACCTATTGAAATTATTCTAATAATACAATATTTATAAGTAATAATTTGTCTGACGCGTGCAAAGGGTAAATTAATGTCTATTGACTGCAGTTTCATTTAGATGTACGTACATGTGTATCAAAAATAATTTAACCAAGTTTTTTAGTTATGCATACACATACACATGCACATGCGTGGCGTGCGCCAATAACTGTTATTAACTTGTCTATTTTGAGTACAACCTAGTGGTTTGAATTGTAATTTAACATGTGCATTAGTCTTTCGGACTTCTGGTTTTATCACTCATGGCATGTTTTTATGACGAGTGTTTCTGAATTATGGGTCTCCCCCATCTCAGTTACGTCATTTACATTGAGTGTGTAAAACGAATAGTTATCGCATGCAATTGATAAATTATTATTCAGCCACTCTGGTCTAAATTAGTTATGATGAAAACAACGGTTATGAAAATGCACACACACACATGTGACACGCGAATATCTAATGAAAGGTCAGTCTGAGGTATATAAATATTAGGACTAGAGGAAATAACGCGCTTGCTTCATTTTTTCGTGAAATGCATCTGATGAAGATCTACAGTAATGTAGATCGAAATATAATGCAAAAAGAAAATTACTGGAACAATGAAAGCTGCGTTAGTCAAAACGCAGATCAGGTAATTTCAATTAAGCCAAGTTCAAAACTAAGTAGTTCCTTCAAGAAACATTAGTCTATTTTGGCTTTTGTATAGCTGTACATGATTATATATATATATATATATATATATATATATATATATATATATATATATATATATATATATTCTGTAGGATGTTCTTCCCCTTCAATTCATTTGCTAGTTCGAAGGAGTCCTTGATAGTGTTTGCGTTTATGATGCTCCGTATTGGTTCAAGTAGTTTGCAGAGAAACTTGGCTGGTTTATGCTGTGGAGCGTTGATCATTGACATAATGGGCCGCATCGAGGGAGCTCCTGAGGCTGTCACGGCTTTATGAGTTTTTGGTTTGCCGTACAATCTTGCGGTGTTTGTTCCGACGGGTTTTGCCTTTTGGATGTCTTCTGTGAGTTTTGATCTAATCTCGGAGTCAGCCATCGATGTTAAAACGTGTTTTTCCATCTTTTTCAAAATTGCATTAATTCTTGATTCGATGTTTGTTGAATTATCTTTCTGTTTGATGTCTTGTCTAAATTTAGATTGATCATTTATGATATCGTTTATGGACTTCCTATAAGCGTCGGCTTCAAATATAACAATTCCTGATCCTTTGTCGGGTGTGGCAAGTCGTATGGATTTGTCTGATTGGAGTTTTCTGAGTTCGTCTATGTGCTGTTTTGTGATGATTTGGCTGCCTTTGAATTCCTTCTTGTATTGTTCTAGTGCGCTTACTATCTCAGCTTTCAGTCCTTGTTCATTGAATGCATGTGGGGCGGTGTCTTTCGTTATGTCATTGTAGAAATTTTCCGTTCCAACCTGAATGTCAATAATCTCACGTTCACTTAGGTTTTTCTTGACTACGCAGAATTTTGCTCCTAAGGAGAGTAATTCTTTCTGGTGTTTTGACAAGGTCACCTTTGAATAATTATGAATAAAAAAATATATATATAGTCCTAAAAATCATTAATAAATATTCAATTTAGAACATAATAACTGCAGGAAATATAACAATAAAATAACGTTGAAAATTAAAAGATATAGAGCAAAAGATAATTGGAAAATTACATTATTTTTATTTAAATTATACATTATAAGAAAGACAAAGTTGTAAACACAGGATATCCCATCAATAATTGAAATCAATTTTGCGAGGTTAAAGTAAGCACCAAACCCATTGCAATTAACCAGTTGAACAAAAAATGAATACAACTGTCAGTCAGACGTATTGTCGGGTTTCGAACTTCTATGAATATCAATAGAATACAATGTCAAACTGATTAACGAGAAGCAAACGGCAACGCATACATTTTAAAACCGAAATTAATCTCGCATGCATTGGTTCCACTTTGGCGTTGTACTCTGATGACGATCATAGAAGGTCAAAACGCGTCAGAATGTGTGATTCATGGTAGTTTTTCTATGTTCTTACTCTTGTTAAATAAAATAGACCAGGTGCTTATTACATGCTTAGAAACTTGATTTAAAGATTTGCTATCACCACTCGTGTAATCGAGGATAGATTAACTGTGTGACTTATAAACATATGAAGAAAGCTGCAGAAAGCTAATGCTTGTGACTACACAGATTTTGTGCAGCCGACGTTTCCAGTCAAAGACTTCCAGAGGTGAAAGTCCCACATTCAATTTTGCTTTCCATATATACGTATTACGGGTCGAACCTTGCTAGTAACTTTACCGTCGTAATCGGATGTTTATCATGGAAGTTCTAAACGCGTATGTACGTGTGACTGGCCGTGGTTTTAATATATATATCGACTGGTTAAATACAGTGGAATTGATGTGTTCTTCAAGCTGGCGAACTTGATTTAAGAAATTTTTATCAAAACCCGCGCAAACGATGAATTTTTTATTGTATAGCATAAACCTGTGGCGATAGCTACAGAAAATTAATTTTCGCAACATCGTAGAAAATGCGTAGCTGAATTTTCCACTCAAGTATAATGTATAAGAGAATACAAGAATTGAGAGCTGCATATTAAATATTTCTTTCCCTATATATGCGAGGCAGTTTGATCCTCGTTAGTCAATCTGCCATCGAATGTTGAAACGTGTCACTGACGGAAATTTTACTAAGTTTGTTGACTGGCTAAAGACGATGGGATTGGTGCTTACTTCAAGTTCCCAAACTTAATTTTTGATATTATTATCACCAATCGGACAATTGATGAATTTTTAATTGTATAACTAATGATCATCTGACTAAAACGGCAGAAAATCAAAAACAATTTATTCAATTAAAATGGCTAACAGTCATTTAAATTAAATTGGTCTGAAAATTATCTAAATAATTCTTTTACGCACAACGTATTTTTAAGAAATCAACGGCAATTCAAACGGCTAAATAAATCTTCTACAGCTAAATACCGTTTGTTGCGAAGAATTAATATATATGCAAGTATGTATTAGGTGTTGCGAACCTAGTAACAAATTAGTTCAGTTGTGACCAGAAGGATAAACCAAAGGCAGCATGAACGGAAAGTATAATCTCATGCACATACGTTTCGTGCTCACTGGCGACTCATCAGTATGAGCCGGTATTACGCCCTTTAACCACTATATATTTGGTCGAAGAATGTGGAATAATAGGAGAATACAATCTCCTAGAAGAATGTGTAAACCTGCAATAGTGAAGCTATTATCATAAAAAGTCTACGACAATGCGACTTCAACGCTAACTCAAACTGTATAATATATATACCGAGTCTGTAAAGGATACTAACACTATGGATATTGTGTTAGTAACCGATACCAACATTATTTTACCGAAAAGGTACATTTTACTAACAATATGGTTTTCGAGTCAGTACATGATACCAACCTGATGGATATCAATTTATGCTAAAGTTCACCGAAATAGAGAATTACAACAATATCTGAACACCTGTTACTCCAGTACATCCATAAACACCGGCCTCGATCGATATCAGCTATCATATTTTGCGGTAAGCAAGACATGATTCAATTCATTTATTACAGTTAAATACTGTTTGTTGCGAAGAGATAATATATATGCAAGTATGTATTAGGTTTTGCGCACCTAGAATCAAATTAGTTCACTTGGAACCAGAAGGATAAACCAAAGGCAGCATGAACGGAAAGTATAATCTCATACACATTCCTTTCGTGCTTACTGGCGACTCATCAGTAGGAGCCGGTATCACGCACTTTAACCACTATATATTTAGTCGAAGAATGTGGAATAATAGGACGGCACAATCTCCTAGACAAATGTGAAAACCTGCAATAGTGAAGCTAAAATCATTTGGTTAAAGGGCGTAATACCGGCTCCTACTGATGAGTCGCCAGTAAGCACGAAACCAATGTGCATGAGATTATACGTTCCGTTCATGCTGCCTTTGGTTTATCCTTCTGGTCAAAACTGAACTAATTTGTTATTAGGTTCGCAACATCTAATACATACTCGCATATATATGAGTTATTCGCAACAAACAGTATTTAACTGTAATATATTGAATTGAATGATGTCATGCTAACCGCGAAATGTGATGAATGATATCGATCAAGGTCAGAGTGTATGGATTTACTGGAGTAACAGGTGTTCAGAAATTGTTGTAATTCTCAATTTAGGTGAACTTTGCATAAATTGATATCCATCAGGTTGGTATCATATACTGACTCGGAAAACATAATGTTAGCACAATGAACCTTTTCGGTACAATAATGTTGGTATCGGTTACCAACACAATATCCATAGTGTTAGTATCCTTTACAGACTCTGTATATATATATATATATATATATATATATATATATATATATATATATATATATATATATATATATATATATATTATATAGTAAGAGTTAGCGAGAAGTCACATTGTCGTAGACTTTGTAGCTTCACTTTTGCAGGTTTCACATTCTCAGGAGATTGTACCGTTATTATTCCACATTCTGACCATATATAGTGGTTAAGGCGTAATACCGGCTCCTACTGATGAGTCGCCAGTAAGCACGAAACGAATGTGCATGAGATTATAATTTACGTTCATGCTGCCTTTGGTTTATCCAACTGGTCTCAACTGAATTAATTTGTTACTAGGTTTGCAACACCTAATACATACTTACATATATATTAGATCTTCGCAACAAGCAGTATTTAACTGTAATATATTGAATTGAATGATGTCATGCATACCGCGAAATGTGGTAACTGATATGGATTTACTGGAGTAACAGGTGTTCAGAAATTGTTGTAATTCTCTATTTCGGTGAACTTTAGCATAAATTGTTATCTATCAGTTTGGTACCGGCTCCTACTGATGAGTCGCCAGTAAGCACGAAACGAATGTGCATGAGATTATACTTTCCGTTCATGCTGTCTTTGGTTTATCCTTCCGGTCACAACTGAACAATTTGTTTCTAGGTTCACAACACCTAATACATTGTGGCTAAATAAATCGTTGATTAGATATTATTTCAGAGGCCTTCATCTCGCTGCATAACGAGATTCCCAAAAACAGTAGGTGTGCATATGGAATACGTCTAAAACAACATGTTGTCAAAATCAAAAAAAATCATTTTACAGTCGTGCAAATCAGCCATTTTTAGGTGTTCTTTTTAAATTTTGTGTTCACCTTTAATTATCATGCCGTATATCATATCAGAACCTTCGTGTGGATTAAATATTACCACGTTGCGTTTTGGCTATTTGAGTCTTAGTCATTTTATACACTGTAAACATTACTCACGTGAAAAATTCGTCCTTAAACATTATATGCAAGTCACATATTATATGCCATATATTCTATGTACTAATATCATGTTTGTTTATTTTTTTCTACTATTATATTGCTGAGGATATTTAATATACAGGATATTATATTAAGTCAGTTTCGCGAGATAACAAGAATTGGCAACTCCTTCTACACGAGAGGCAGACCATTACAAGTTGGTGCCTAAGTAAGTGCGATTCTTTCTAGATGAGAGAAGACATGTCACAAAATGATGTTGCCACAATGTTGAACCATTTATAAACTAGAGAACGGGTATTCATCAATGGCTGCTGAACAGGGAGTCAATCATTTGAATCCTTCTTGCATCGTTTGAAATGTTTGCTGTAATTTATGTCTGTGCGTTCCAAATTTGAGTAATACACATACTTTCAGCGAATTTATAATTTGTATAATGTCTACAACTTCGTTCCTCAAACTGGAGTATAACTATGAATTTTAACTCATTATTAGCGGCAGTTTTGTCTTTTCAAGGCTGTTTGGTTCAAATAATCGACAAGCAAATGATTTGCTAGAATGCATACCGCCATAACAAAAGTTTACTATAATCAAGGTTGCCAACATGATATAAAAACCAGATCCATTAAGTACTTACATTTTTCAGTCTAAACTAAGAATTGTATAGTGTAGAAAAGGCAATTCATCCAGTAGACCGTTTTCGTCCTTATTGGTAACTCATCACGAAACTGGTCAGAATTTGCCGCAGACAGAGCTCGAACCTGAGCACGTCTGCTTTGGAATCTGGTGCTCTAACCACTGAACCACCCTGCCGCACATTACACACAATCTCCAGATATATACTAACTAATGGAATTCGGTTAGTTTTTTTTCTCTTTTAGGTTTGCTCATATGACATCCATCTTAAAAAAATTTCAATTACCATCCCAAATCTGTCATTACTGAACAGACACCACACTAGCTGGAGAAGTGGTATTGAAATGAACATTTATGTAATTAAACAAATGTTGAACAACTTGTCACGTGACCAACATTGTATGTTCTACGACGATAGCGTCAGGCTCGGAGAAATTGCACAAGCTTGCAGTATTTGACTAAACTAAGAACAATAGTTTGCAGCATGTAAATGGCGACGTCCTATTTCCCAATGGATCCTATAGATAAGCGGTGCGACATTCATCAGTTCATACATCTAAAAAAATATTTTTATCTAGTGTGACAACATCTGATACCAATGTTTCAGATAAGTTTAAATTCCAGTTCATCTTGGTACTTACTCTTCAGCATTTGACCTGGTCGTAATTTAGACTAGGGGACTGCAGCCATGACATTCCAAAGTGCTATTATTTTAGTTTCTTATTTGGAGTTTCATGACAGTAACTTTGGTAAAGCTCTGACTTGTCTCATTATTGTGAATGTCGATTTATCGGGCAATTATATTTATTGTTCAGTTAAATTAATACAGCTTGCTTTAAAATAAGAATTTATTTGGCAATTTTTTGAACATGTGTCACGCCTTGAGTAACGTTTTGCAAAAAGCGGTACCGAAACTATTCGCGATGTCCAAAGTAATATGACGCCTTAGTTTAAAGCAGGTTTATACTTCATTCAAGCACCTAAGTCGTTTTAATTTATTTTATTTAATTCAGTGTTCACTGTTAATACTTATGGCGTACATTAGAATATTACACTCTTGTGCAATATTCATTATCATGTTGCGTATTTTCTTTTCAAATAGTCATCATCACACACATTACATTGCGCGTCATTGTTAACATTTCTCACGTGAAATAATCTTGCTTAATCATGATACACAATCCACACTTTCTCTGTCATATATTTTGTTTTGGTATACGTTGTGCATTCATTCCATGTAATATTATATAGTTCAGAATGAATTCAATATACAGAATATTTTATTATATGAGATTTAGAAGGCAACAATAATTAGCAAATTCTTTATTTTTACCAGAGAAAGATCGTAACAAGTCGGTTCCTAAACCAGTGAGACTTCTGGACGAGAGAAAGGTCATTCATATATATTCGATTTTGCCTTTTATAAATTGCATTAATAAGTAAGTTGTGGACCCTATTTTAGTGTCCGTGTAAAGATGTCATTCATGCATACCTAGATTGACAAGGTTCACGTGCATTGCTTATTGATCATTCAATTTCGTCAGAAATATTTAATCTTGTTCATAAAAAGCGACATCACGTCACGCGAACGATTCGGTTAAATTGAGCCTCGTTATAAAAAGTTATGAACTACAGCTACGCACGTCCGCTTAATACAAATCCTTTTAGATTACAAGCAATACGTGTCCTGAGCATGAACGTTAATTGCATATAGAACGCTAAACATTTATGTGGATTATAACAACTCATCAGTGCATAGCTTCACTATGACGTTTTCTTGATATTAACCGTGATTATTCTTGTATGTTCATGATAAACTGTAACACGCGGCTCCGTATTACAAACCAACGATGTTCGATACAGTGCTCTTTAAGGTCAAATAATCTAAATCTGTTCTTATACAATATTTCTCTTAACTGTGATTTTAGGAACAATCTCTGTTAGTTTCAAGCAGTTTTAATCGATATTTCTTGAACTGCAATTTTATTTGTAATTAATAGTGTTTTTATTAAAAGAACAGAACCGCGCGCGATCCGCGAGGATCACGCGGTGGACTATTGTGTCACTGCGGATTTATTTCGCTTAGTTGGATTATTCGTAATTTATGTGAATGATTTACCGTCTGCATAGAATAATGAATTAATATATTGACATGACTTAAAACCATAGCAAGCAGTGAACTAAATATTTGTGAGTTTTTATCATTGAAGTCTTTATACGGTTTACATATTCAATTTTAGTGATAACTATTAACATCACCTCAATCCATATCATCATGTATTTTCAATCGAGTTTTTATCATTGAAGTCTTTATACGGTTTACATATTCAATTTTAGTGATAACTTTTAACATTGATTCCATTCATGTCATCATGTATTTTCAATCGAGTTTTTGTCATTGAAGTCTTTACGGGGCTTACCCCTTCATTTTTAGTGATAGCTTTTAACGATGACTTTTTCCATATCTTCATATATTTTAAATCGATGGTATAAATACAGTTCAATTCAGACATTTATATGCGAATAACTGATTGTGCATAAAACATTTCTCTTTGTAAACATAAATCATTTTAACTTTTGTCGTCTAGAAGACGGACAATTTAGTTTAACTGTGAATGGTGTTTAAGACCTATTCTTGCATTAAAATCTGTTTTTATTGTCGACCAACACATGGTCAGTGTGGACTAACGGTGAATTATATTTCTATTTGCAACAATATATCTAATATATGTGAAACCAAGTTTCGGTTTTCTCACATCAACCATACGAAAAGGATCAGTGTCAATGTGGGTGAATGGATAGTAATAATAGCCACCCTGGATATGTAGAACGGGTATAGGATCACGAACTAGATAGCATCCCCGCAAATGACCCCTTCAAAACAATATACATAACGTTCGGTAATTTACAGTTTTCATACTTAACCAACTTATTTTTTATCCATGAGTTATATTGTAGGAGACTTTTGCAAGATTTATCATTCCCTACAGTAGTTTGGTAGCGGCTGATGAGATCCGTGCTTATGATTAGTCCCCGACCTTTATCCGATTGGTGATGTGAAAAGGCTAAGTCGAACCATCATACGTATATTGTACACAATGTTGCAATGCAAAATCAAAATTCACATTTGAACAAAACGAACCGTGCTCTAAACGGAAATAAAATAAAATTTTAACAAAAATGAATGTCTTAAACACCAGTCACAGTCAAACTAAATTGTCCGTACTCTAGACGGCAAAAGTTTAAACAGTATTCACCAAGATGAATGTTTCATGCACAAGTCACAGTATAGCAAAATTGTCCATGCACTAGATGGTGGTAAAATGAAGGCTATTAATATACTTGCGTATCTTACACAAAAGTAACTATTCTTTCACAAATGTCTGAAATGAAATGAATATATGCAACCGATAGAAAATATATGATGATATAAACACAGTCACTGTTAAAAGTTGTCACAGAAAATAAAATGAAGAAATTCGGGTAAAGACTTCGATGACAAAAAATCACAAGTAATTAGTTCACTGTTTGCTATGTTTTTAACTTATGTCATTATAATAATCCAACATTCTCTGAAATTCGGATAGGCATAGTTAAATGTGAACATCAAATCCCTCGCGTAAACTGCGAATAATCCAACTGAGCGAAATAAATCCACTGTGACACAATAATCCACCGCATGTTCCATGCGTATCGCGCGCGGTTGTGTATATTTAATAAACAACCCTATTAATTACAAATAAAATTGCAGTTCAAGAAATCTCAATTAAAACTGCTTGAAAATAACAGAGATTGTTTCTAAAATCACAGTTAAGAGAAATATTGTGTAAGAACAGAGTTAGATTATTTGACCTTAAAGAGTACCATATTTGTCAAAATTGAACATCGTTGGGCTGTAACGCGGAGCCACGTGTTACATACCCCCTCCCCCGAGAATGAAAATTAGTACACAATGTAGGGGCTAACCTTACAGGAGGTATTATTGGTCTGCCCTACCGTGTAACGACTGATTTTAGCTCAGTCAACACTGATTCTGATTCCTCTATATCTCGCAGCGGCGTGACGGCATCAGTTGGTTCGGTTGTTGATGAGATGTCGGCGTCAGTCCGTTGTCAGCAAGACCATCTGGGGGTGACGTTATCGTTTCTTCACCGCCTGATTCGTCAACATCGCGGAACAGCGGGTCATTTGGATCAACGTCGGCCGGGGATAGTCTGTGTTTGGAGACCGCTTCAGCTTTGCCATTAATCTCCAAAATGATGTAATTCTGACGTCGATCTAACACATGATAAGGACAGCGCTTCGATTTGGCTAGAATCCTGTTATCCATATCGTTGTTGACGAAGAACCATTTGCAGCTATCAAAATCTTTGCGTTTATAAATTGGACGATGTTGCTGACGTATAGGACAGTTCGGCCGATTCTGAGCGTTCTATTGTAGAAAACTGCGAAGTGGAAACAGAAATTTCGGATCGTTCATCGTTATTGCAGTTTCAGAGCGTGATCGGACTAGTTCGACAGGCAGCCGTAGACATTCGCCAAATACCACTTCAGCGGAACTACATTTGATCGGCTCATGAGGTCTTGTACGCATTGATAGGAGTACTTTCGGTAAAGCCGCAAGCCAATTTTCTTCTGGGCTGGCCTTGAGCGCCGCTTTCAGTTCTCGGTGTGGCCTTTTGATGAAACCATTTGCTCTCGGATTGTGAGCCGCGGTCACGGAATGTTTGACACCATAGTATTTCAATAGGGCTGCAAACTCTTCGCCGAGGAACTGTGCGCCACGATCGGTTGTCACTTCAGCTGAATCACCAAACCGAGAAAACCAATTGAGCTCTAAAGCATAACTGACAGTGTCTTGCTTCATGTCTGGCAGTGGTATGGCCTCATACCATCGAGTGGTGCGATCCCGTATTGACAGTAGATATCGCATATTGTTCACGGCAGGTAAGGTTACCAGATCAACGTGTATGTGCGTCAACCGGACTTTGGGCACTTGAATGACTTGTGGCGCCGTTTTGGTGTGTCTCGTCACTTTGCATTTCTGACATTCTAGACATTGTTTTGACCACATCTTGATATCTCGCCGCATGCCAGGGCAAAAATACGTTCTGGATAGAATTTCCACTGATGCTTCGCCAGATGGGTGGCTCATTGAATGGTAGATTTCGAAGATCTTGTGACGGAGTTTTTCAGGTATAAACGGCCGAGGGCCCACGCCAGTTATTTCACACTGCAGCAGAATTCCATCATAATCAAAATTTTTCAGGCGATTGACATCAAATGTTCGAAGTAATGGATCATCTTGCTTAACTGCTTGCAATTCCTGAGTGCTTATAGGTGAAGGACACAATATTGAGGCACAAAGATCTGCAGGACGGCTTAGGAAGTCTGCGACCATATTTTCTGATCATTTGACATGAGTGACTTCATATTCATACTCATGTATTCGTGTAAGTTGTGAGTTGACACGTCGTGAATATAAATACTCTTTCTTTCCTCTCAGCATCTGAAGTAGAGGAAGATGGTCAGTGTAGATCTTCAACTATCGGCCATCCAGATAGGTGTGGAAGTGTAGGATCGACCGGTAGATTGCGAGTAATTCTTTTCCTAATGTATCATATCGCGTCTCACGATGTTGTAGTTTTTGCGAATAGAAGGCGATGTGTTGGTGTATTCCATTGATGGATAGTTAAAGTACTGAGCCTATGGCAACGTCGGATGCGTCAGTTAGCAATTCAAAAGGTTGAGACCAATCCGGGGAATTTAGCATGGTCGCTTTGCATAGGGCCCTTTTGGCATCCTCGTAAGCCTGCATATCGTCCAAGTTGAGCTGAATCGGTTGCGATTTCTTGACGAAGCGGCTTTCTGGCACGAGATATTTGTTAAGAGGTGCCAGAATCTTGCCAAGGCAGGGTACACATCGAGAATAGTAGTTCATCTTGTCCAAGAATCGTCGTAATGTCCGAACGGTGGTTGGAGGCTGTAGATCTTGAATAGCACGATCTTTAGTAGGTATTGGTGTCTTTCCTTTTTCTAAAATTTGATTACCAAGGAATTCAATAATTTCTGTGCAAAGACGCATTTGTTGCCATGAAGTCGGAGGCCATAGTCTGTTAGATGTGTGAGCAAGATATCAATATGTTGTATATGTGCGGTCATTGAGTTGGAGAATACCAGGATGTCGTCTAGATATGGAATTACAAATGGTAGATCATCTAGTATTTCGTCCATAACGCGTTGGAATGTTTGCGAGGCATTCTTGAGACCGAAAGGCATATAGTAATATTCGTGCGTGCCACCTCTGATGAATCTGAGTGCAGTATATGATACTGAGTCTTTGTCCATCGGTACTTCATAGTATGCTTTTACTAAGTCAAGTTTCGAATACACAGCATGACCGATAGCAGATCGGAGTAGGTCGGCCGGATTTGGCAGGATGTACGAATCAGACTGTGTGCAAGAATTGAGAATACGATAATCCCCGCACACTCTGAATGTCTCTGGTTCACTCTTTGGTACTACTACCACAGGCGACGCAAAAGGTGAGCTGGATCGTGTACAGATGCCTTGTTGACGTAGTATGACGAATTCTTGTTCGATTGCCTTATGTTTGTGTGGTGCCAATGGACGTGCTCGTGGAGGATGAGGAAGTGGTTTCGACAAGATGATACGATGGGCTGTGATGGCACGCTTCCTCTTGAGATCAGGCACGAAGGAGATAGGTTTGAAAATTTCTTCATGACGTTTCAGAACATCGTCCAGTTGCGTTACATGAGGAACTGGAGGAATAAGCTTTATAAATTAAACTGCTTCGGCGCGAGTCGTATGTTTTAGCGCTGATGTAAGCATTTGATTGTCTGCAGTGCGTATCTCTCGTGTTCTTGGACGAATGGTCAGGTCGAAGTGTTCGAGAAAGTCACATCCAATGATGTTTCTTGTCGTGTTTGTGATGATGAATGGATAATTGAAAGATCTTTTTGAGTTGGAGAACGAGATTGTGTGTACTCGTACCCCAAACGTCGCTATGTTGGAGCCATTGGCGCAGCTCAGACTGCTGGTGTCGACTGGGTGGGTGGGTTCAAAATAATTGTGGCGTAGTAAGCTTACATCTGACCCAGTGTCTATGAGAAATAATTAGCCAGAGGTTGCGTCACGGATGAGAAAATATGTTGATAGTGGCAACTGACGATGAGACTGGTTGCTGGCATTTTGGCGTTTGAAACATGACATGACTGGAGCCGTCGCTGTAAATACAATAGTTTGATTGCGCTCTACCGCGAAAGCAACGTGCTTCGAGCCATCAGACGTGGAGCGGACAACGATCTTGGGGTTCTCAGCCTCTACTGCCGCCGAGGAGACTGACCCTACCAGATTTCCGAACCTTCAATGGGCGAATCCTTCTGAGTTGTTGAGAGTGACCGCGCCCACTTGAATGTCGCGTCTGTGCGCGGGAACGTGCAGCCGTTTCCGAGGCAATAACGTGTGGAGTGGCCAAAGCTGCGATGATTCGGACACCACTCCGCTGGTAACTGTGGCACTGTGGCCTGGTCTCTCGACGTCGACCTCCTGGCGCTATTCCGGGACGGTGGTCGACGTTGGTCACGCCTGCTCTGGTCGCGTCTATTATGGACGGCATCGACTGAGGCCGAATTTGGCCTTACGGTGAGGTTCTCGAGTAGGCTGATGAGGTGTACATTCGTGACATTTGTTGCGGCTGATGATGCGGTGAGTTTGGATTCGAACAGTCTTGAGGTGATGTGGCCTTTCTCTTGGGCATGTGAGTTGTAGTAGTGTTTCTTTCACCACTTGTCTAGACGTGCTGGCAGAACGTCGTCTTGTACTTCGATGGATTCGCGCAGGAACGTGGCCATCTCTTGTAGTGCCGGCGGGAGATTCTGTATGTAAAGTCGCATTACGATTTCCTTGGGCAGGTTGAATTCCAAAGCTTTCTGCTCCATCTCCCTAAATAGGTCAGAAGGCATGCGGCTACCTAGGGATATCTGGCTGATTAATTTGTAAGCCTGTCTTCTCGATCTGGTGTCAAACGCTGCTTGACGGCGCGTTGCAGGCTCTGCCATGGCTGTGCACATGTGCCCTCAGTGTATTGATGCAGTATATCTTTGAGTCCGCGTCTGAAAGACATTGGGATCGTCTCCAAAGCCCTCAAAATTATTGAGCCCTCGTCTGTTATATTGGACATCTTGGCAAATAAAGTAACATCGTCGACCCACGCGTCAAGGTAATCTGGATCGAATTGACATATTTTATACTGTGTTCATGTCTTGGTGCAGCCTGTTGCTGGGCTCACCAGCGGGCTTCCTGCATTTCCTTAACTGGAGCTCATCTTATGCGTACGAGTGTTGTCGAGAATAGATGGCAGTGTAACATCGTCCTCACCCGTCATCGTGCAGCTGTCTTCAAGCATTGTAATCCCGAGAAAGTGTTTTTCTGTGATATGTGTCTTAGAGTTTACTATCCTTTGTGCCATTCATTCAAAGTGCTTGAATTTCTCAAAATCTAGATGTTTATTAATTCTTTGCTGGCTGTGAGTTCGACGAACCCGGGCACCATTTATGTAGAAGTATTTTTGCAAGGTAGCTATCTAGTTCGTGATTCTGTACCCTTCCTACATATCCATGGTGGCTATTGTTACAACCCGTACTCATGATCAGTCTCTGATCTTTTTCGGATGGTTGATTTGAGAAGACTAAAACAAGTTATCACAAGTATATTGTGCACAATGTTGCAAATAGAAATAGAATTCACGGTTAGTCCAAATTGGCCGTACTCTAGACGGCAATAAAAACAAATTTTAACACAAATGAATGTCTTAAACACCAGTCACATTCAAACTAAATTGTCCATACTCTAGACGCCAAAATTAAAAACATTGTTAGCAAAGATGAGTGTTTCATGCACAAGTCACAGTTAAACAATATTGTCCATGCACTAGACGGTCGCAAGATGTACTCTGTTTATAAATTTGCAGGTCTTACACACAAACAATTATTCCTTCACAAATGTCTGAATTGAAATGAAAATTTGCAACCTATTGAAAATGCATGATGATATGAGCATAGTCACTGTTAAAAGTTGTCACTGAAAATAAAATGAAGAAATTCGTGTAAAGAATTCCATGACAAAAATTCAAAAGTAATTAGTTCACTGTTTGCTATGTTTTTAACTTAAGTCATTATAAAAATCCATTATTCTCTGAAATTCGGATAGGCATCGTTAAATGTAAACAGTAAATCACTCGCGTAACTTGCGAATAATCCAACTAAGCGAAATAAATCCACTGTGACACAATAATCCACCGCGTGTTCCATTCGTATCGCGCACGGCTCTGTATATTTAATTAACAACCCTAATTATTACAAATAAAATTGCAGTTCAAGAAATCTCAATTAAAACTGCTTGAAAATAACAGAGATTGTTTCTAAAATCACAGTTAAAAGAAATATTGTGTAAGAACAGAATTAGATTATTTGACCTTAAAGAGCACTGTATTTGTCAAAATCGAAAATCGTTGGGTTGTAACGCGGAGCCGCGTGTTATAATATTACACAACAGGAACTTAATAAAAATTTAAAGATGTGCCAACAAAGTAACGCCTTCTATACACGATAAAAGGCAATTTAAACTGGCGACCATAAGTGATCAGCACTTTTATGTGAACAATTGTAATTGAAATATATTTATTACATCCTGGAGTTACTTGTGCTTCCATTTTGTGGGTATTTTGCAAACCGAACAAACAAATCCAATGCATTGTGTCAGATAATGAGCAAATGTCCAGCACGGAGTTATAAAGGAGTGCAAAATAGCAAGGTACACCAAGATTCCAAGTTGATCTAATCGTGGACATATATGCCTGATATAAAATACGACATATGAGCCTTCAAATAAAAAACACCGCAGGTCACCCGCATACCCTGATATGAAAACAAGACCTTATAAAGATATTAATGATGCTCTTCGGCGAATCAATGATATTAGCACAGAAAATAGTCTACGGGAATTACTCTAATACTCCCACCTCGTGTACCGGTACTACAACATACTGACTGCACTACATATTGACTTTTCCACGCGACGTCATTTTGCAGTTTTTTTTCTCAGAAAGGCAGATGAATGTGGATGAGCTGACAGACCGAACTAAGCAATGCCGAGAAATGTATAAGGTTGTTCTAGATAAATCGCGAGAATGACTGACATGACTGCTACAGTGTCCAAGACTGCAATCTCAAGAGTCTAGTGAGACAAATCACTGAGTAAATCTAATTTAAAACCTCCGTACAGATAATCTCTGATATTATTAAAACTTCCCGCGCAACTAAATCACGAGATTAGGGAGCAAAATAATAAGTTGTTTTCCGTCAGTTTGGCGGCCTTCGATTTCTACTCCTAACGCTTGGTGTCAAAATTATCGTACATGGGAACACGACGTCAGAAGAATTAGGCAAAATTACAGATACGACACTCCCTGTGTATTTCTCTAATGGCCTCAAGGTAGTTTAAAATCAAATGGCGTTCACTGGCATAAGTAAGACTGATGCACGCTACTTCTGTGACTCTACAAACGGCGTAACTTGCTGTTGTCTCTGATTCACACACTGTTATTGCGCTTGGGATTGATACTGGTGCAGCAATCATAATGGTAATCTTAATATTTCTGGTTGTATGTGACAGATTTTGCATTGAATGCTGCCAATTGTCAGTAATTTTAAACACACGCTCTAAAAATTGTACCAGATTTCTTATAATTACGACGTGTCTTTCAGTGGACATTCGTTGTCGCGGATGTGCGTCTTGTACGTCATGTCTGGATTTCCACGCAAAACATGGACTTAGCATAGACACAACAAATTGTTCATAGGTTGACCCTGTCACGAATTCATATATGCGTACCGTCACAGGCAGTGATGTACTTCGAATTTACGCACTGTAAAATGAAAGTTCTTTCGATTTTGCACATTCTAGCTTACACGGAATTGTTCAGAGAATTTCCAGGGTATATCCTTTAGAAAAGCTCCGTACATCCAGTTTCATGTTCGATCAGATGATTGAGAACGACATTATATGTCCTAGTTAATGTCCGTGGACATCAAATGCATTTTGATGATCGTGCGTCGTATCGGGTTACTTTTACTAATTGGCATCCAACACATAACGCGATTAACATACTGGAAGACGCTATTCAGCGAAGGTAGTTGGAAATATTGGAATTTAGGATGGCATATTATCAAATTCCGATTTATGTAGAAAGCAAAACAAACGGCTTTCGTAACTCCGATTGATATTTTTGAATACACCTGAATGTAGTTTGGTCTGTTTAATGCATCACAGACGATTCAAAGCTATTTCAATGATGTACTGAAAACGCCAGTTGCACACACTCTTACATTGAAAACTTTATAATCCTTTCGATGACATAACAACGTCTACGTGATATCATAGAGAAAAATGAGTCGAATTGACAAATTTGGTCTGGGGTTAAATATGTACAAGTGAACGAACATTGGTTGCGCGAGCGGTGATAAGAATTACTATGTAATCAAGGTTGCGATCTTGATATAAACTTCTGACACATTATGTACATAAATTTGTCAGTATAAACTAAGTATTGTATAGTGTGGAAAAGGCAGGGTGGCTCAGTAGTTAGAGCACCAGATTCCGAAGCAGACGTGCCCAGGTTCGAGCCATGTCCGCGGCAAATTCTAGACAGTACGTGATGAGTTCCCAATAAAGACGAAAACGGTCTACTGGATGAATTGTCTTTTCTACACTATACAATACTTAGTTTATGTACACGTGTGCTTGGGCTAAACAACAGATGACTTTCCTTGGGTACTCAATTATCACGATGTTATCAATACACTGGAGGATAAATCTGACTCTCAAAAACGTTCGGACACCAATAAATACCAAACAATTAGGCCACTTTCATGGCATGTGCGACTATCACAGATTATTTATCACAATAATGGTGCACATACAAGCTAGGCTCACCCAAAATCTCCACGGCTGAAATCGCCAAAGCCCAACATGTATTTTTGTTGGGATTTGTCATTTTAGATTGTGTTCGAACGTATCAAAGAATTGCTGGCAGAAAGGGCCATAATGCATGCCATTAAATCGAGCGCACCGTTGATACTATCTGCAAATGCTTCTTATGTGTCTTTAGATGCTATATTGGAAAAATAATGTTATGGTGGTGTCCAGTTGGATTTTACTCGCGTAAATTAAAGCCAGCAGAAAATCATTATTCGCTATTAGAAAGAGAAATTTTGGTCCTTCATGCTTCATGCGTGCCCTTCAAACGATACTAATTACGACAGTCTTTATAATTTGAGATCAGCAATGCAGCGTCGTTAGTGGTGATGCTACTGAATTTTTCATATAATTACGTTTAGAATATAATTTGATAAATGATGCAACTAAGCTATTTTAAATTTAAAATCGGTCACATAAATAAAAATATGATATGTTCGTCAACATTTTATTTCGCATTAAAAAGGACACAATCAAAGAATTCACCATGACGTATTATTGAAATCAAACATGCTATTGAAAAACTCATGTAATGGAGACAAATTCCCAGAACCACTCAACAATTTCAATTTAGGTGATTCGCAAACCATTACAAAAACAGTCTATGGGAACAAATCTAGTAGGATTTTGCTCCCATTTGATTTTCGTCATTTTTTACGAATAACGAAACTTAGATCAAACATGTGAGAATTGAACCAGAAACATGCCTCATGACCATTTAATTTGGCCAAATATTATGCGTGATATTAATTTTTGAGTTTTAAACAATTTCCTCACATTATTTGACAGATCATATTTGGTTTGAATCTAAATAAACAATTCTATTCTATACTACCCTATGTCCATTGTCAAAAATCTACGCCATACGTTCTCCAACGTTAGACGTTTGTAGCTAATAAATGGCCGTTTCAGGTTTATTCCATTGATCTCACCGTACTACATGTGTTTAATGGTTTTCGCCAATTAATTTCTAATATGGCCTGTTAAATCATATGTCTTGAATTAATTTCGCTAATTAGTTAAAATGCACAGACTGTGATCTATGTTACATTCAGACTCTGGGTTGCAACCTTTTTGGTTATGGTCGTGATTGTGACTGATCAAGGGGCCGATTTCATTACAATAATTAGGAGTAGATGTGAGAGCAATGACAGCGCTTATCCCAATCTGGTGAAACGCTTACATCAAGAGTTAATGGCTTTGCTATGCTACAGTCTTGAACAACCCGGAAGGCTCATTGCACTGTCATTAATATTACTTTGGATATGTTCTTGGTATTGCGCCAAAGTTAAAACATCCTTTTCACGAATCATATTTGATTTAATCCTCAATTCACAGCAGACTCGATGGGTGGCTTTGAGATAATTTACGAACCATCAGTGCCAGAGGTCATTTAGCAACTTCAAAGTTTTCTAAACCGTCTTTGATCGTAACCCATCAGAGAGTATGATCTTTCAATATATGTAGTAAACGAATTTAACATTTATCAACGATTTATTTACAAATCGATGCGACTCAATTAACCTTTAATCCCATGTAAACATAAATTTAACCAATCATAAAATGAGGTCTCAAATACTTTACTATCAGCTACAGCGTCAATAATAAAACTGTCTCTATCGATGAAATTGAAAACCGCCTTTGATTTTTCAAGTGGGATCTCGGATACAGTAATGGCTGACTACAAATGAGTGCCGCGTTCATCATCCTGTGTACCTTCAAAGGAAATAAAACAACAGGAACAAATATACCTAAAAGGAACCAATGTCGAGATTACTCATGAAAAAGTGTAAATCATGTCATAGAGTTCGTTTTAAAATAAATCCGGAATACCTATAATTTAGTGGCATATGATTCTATTTTAAAAGAATAAATTAAACTATATTTTAGTATCATTTTATGTAGATTATGCATGCATACTTACCAAAACCAGGTTCTTGATATTGTATGTTGATTAATCATTTTTATCGGAAATATATCATCTTAATTATACATTATACACTCATCATATATTTGGTCAAGTAATGTAACTCAGTTAGTTATTTTTCTTTTTTAGATGAAGTTCATGTGGCTTTCATTTAGACCCGAAGTTACAACTAACCATCTTCAATCTTTCATTACTGAACAGCGTAGATTACTTTGAATAGTTCAATCTTGACTTGGCTGGAGTTATAGCATTGATATTTCCTATTTAATTAAATAATAGTCTTCTTTCCAGAATAAACCAATTAAAAAAATAAGGTAGATATGATAAAATTTATGCGTAAGCTATGAACATAAAAATAGTTAAATAATATAGGAAACAATGAATAAAATGATACGTCATTAAAGGCGTATGTGTATGGCGTTGTAGTAACTGGTGTGTTGTACAATAATACTGCATATAACGTGAGCATGACGAATACTTTCGAAACGTCGCACTTTGTCTACTGCAAAAACCGAAATTTGTACACCAAGTAAGTGATAATTAAAGTTACAACTTTAAAGTAAATCATTTTTTTTTAAATATTCAATAAATCAGCATAAAAAAATAGACTGATCAGTGCAGTGTTACAATTATGAAAATCTAACACTAAATAAAAAAATAACGTAGGTGTCTGGCGGATGCTCAGGATTACTTTAATGGTAAATACCAGTTGAACCACCACATGTTAGTTTATAAACCTATAGCCGATTTGGCCCCATAGTCTGACAGCTAAATTATAGGCTTCTTTGCTTTATTCCTGGTCTAAATATCCCAATACGGTTTCAAAGACTGTCCACTGTTGCAAAAATGTTGTCAAGGAAAACAAGTATCGGCTTAAATAATTAGACTTAGAGACAAACATAATGCAACATTTACCTGATTATCGGGTTGCGATCCGATTTGTTTGCATCCACTGTCTTCCTGGTTTTTGTTCCAGGATGCAAACAAATCGGATCGCAACCCGATAATCAGGTAAATATTATATTCCGTGTCACGCAACATGTTTCTTTTAAATCTTATAATGCAATATTGTTTGCTAATATAGCGTCGTGTCATAAATATTTTTTTTTAAATTCTCAATTAAATGCGCAAAATCTACTTTTCATACAAGTCAATATAATACATCTAAGAAACAACTAACCAGTCTCTACGCAACTCCCTACCTTTCTCTCTACACCAGTTTGACAATTTTGGTGAGGTATATCATCGATGAATTCATTGAATAAAATTGCACAAAATATGTATATATAGACAGGTGTCTGAATGGAGAGACCTAATAAATAGTTAAGAAAATTTGTAGCGTCTGTGGTCAAAACAAAGCAAAAATATAACATTGATATATACATGCATACATACATACATTCATATATACATAAATAAATACATAAATGCATACATAAATACATAAATACATACATACATACATACATACATACATACATACATACATACATACATACATACATACGCACATACATACATACATACATACATACATACATACATACATACATACATACATACATACATACATACATAAATTACATTACATTACGTACATACATACATTTATACATACATACATACATACATACATACATACATACATACATACATACATACATACATACATGCATACATACATACATACATACATACATACATACATACATACATACATACATAAATACATAAATACATACATACATGCATACATATATACTTGCATATACACATATATTCATTCAAACAAACATACATAATGCATACATAAATACACCTAAATAAATAAATGCATAAATAAATACATACATACATACATAAAATCATACATACATAAAACCATACATACATACATAAATACATAAATATATACATACATACATACATACATACATACATACGTACATACATACATACATACATTCATACATACAAACATACGTAAATACACATATACATACATTTATACATGCACCCAAACATACATACATACATACACACATACATACATACATACATACATGCATACATACATACATGCATACATACATAAATACATACATACATAAATACAAACATACATACATACATGCATACATGCATACATACATACATACATACATACATACATACATACAAAAATTCATACCTACATACATACAGACATAAACACATACATGCATACATACCAACATGCATAAATACATGCATACATACATACATACATACATCGCATACATACATACATCCGCATACATACATACATGCACATCCCGCATGCGTGCATCCATTCATACATGCATACATACATACATACATACATACATACATACATGCATGCATGCATACATACATAGATACATACATACATACATACATGTATGCATACATACATACATACGTAAATACACATATAAATACATTTTTACATACACACACACATACATACATAAATACATGCATACATACATACATACGTAAATACACATATACCTACATTTATACATGCATGCAAACCGACATACATACATGCATACATCGATGCATAAATACAGACATACATACATACATACTTACATACATACATACATGCATGCATACATACATTTAGGCGTACATTCATACATAAATACATACATAAAAACATATTCCATTGTATAATATAATATTAGCCATGAGTTTAATGATGGTGGCATATTCATTTCCAAAATTCAATAGACTTTCTACTGATAATGATTACATTTAAGTCTAGAATACCTTCCCTTTTTTAAGGTTAATGAGTGTTCAATATTGAAACATCTCGACTCAACTTTACATGTTGACAGTGATAAATTTCAATATGAATCTAAAAGAGGGCACACAATGAAAAAATGTTTTGTCCGTGTGGAACCATATAATAGCTCAGGATGAAAATTACTATCATTCATTAATAAATTTAACAGACATCTCAAATGTGTTAAATTTAAAATCTTTTGGTGCGATTAGGAATATTGTAAGTTTACTAAAGGTAAATCCGTATATTTTGTAAATGCTGTATTCTTATCTGTTTAATAGAATCCTGATTATTCTAGTTCATAATAACTAATCTATTCTACTGCGAACTACAACCGGAATAACACAGGGCCCGGGCTTTGATCCGACATTCCAAAGTGTTTTTGGCCTCTATACAAAAGATGTTCTTATGTGGTCTGCTAGTTATATTCAATGATGGTTGAAAAATTATCTTCCTAATGGAGCCAAATGTTTGTAAATTTAATAATATAGATAATATTGGGTATTAACCATTTGAATAGACTTTTAATGATTAAGGGTTACATTAAAAATGCAAACGTTAAAATTTGGGTACCGAACTGATTTTAATTATATATGCCTCTATGGTTCATTGGCTGATGATATTATCGAAATACAATTAAAAAAGAAAGCTATGAATCTTGGTACAATCCACTATTTTATAGTTATCGCGTAGAGGCACATTGAGAAGATAGTAAGCTTCAATAAAATAATAGGCATTGATATGGACAAATGTACAATCAAAAGAAGTCTAATTACAAATGTATAGTATTTGGATAAGGCCTATCATGGAATACATATCTGTAACTAAGGAACCAACTAAAATGGGTCTCATGTTGAAATGTCTCGAGCAACATATATTCTAGACATTGAAAAAAATATTACAAAGCTAAAAATAACTGGAGAAACGTGGCTATAAAATGTTATCTTATGAAGTCGAATATAACAAATGGATGATATTTAAAATAGCATGGGTCGAAAGCAAACGAAGATGAAATACGAATAAAGGACCTTCGAGAACAAATTATTAAATTGGAAGCAGCTCCAAAGAATAAAGCCAATTGATGCAAACGATCAAAGCTAAAACATCGGACCTGGTAAGCAATAATGCCTTGGCAGATGAAATGGCGGTTACGTCCCATAAACAGGACCAATTGATAATGTTCAATCTGAGTGAGGATGCTGACCTAGATGAGGTTCTCAAGCTAAACTCAGCAATCAGTGATCAGCCAAATCAGAAACAATAAAATGTTATAAATTGGTGAAGAAGTCAGGCCTCCTGTGACCAGCAGTTATCAGCGAAAGCCGGTACTAAATACAAAACCCTAACTATATTGCGACAAATAACATGCAAAATGTGGACATTACAATCTTATATTTGAATGTGCATTCAAGCAATAATGCAGTTAACTTTATATAAATAAACCGAAGATACGGTATCAAAGCCAACTCACTATACACGTTATATACCGAGCATGTAAATTGTACTAAAAGTGTGGTTACCTGGCTTGGTTTACTTTCACCAAAATGAGGAAATATTACTTTTGATCACTTGCAACTTCAGCAGATCAATTGACATTGGCATTAATCGTTATCAGTTATCACGTTTCGTGTAAATACTGAAATCAGTCAATAAGATGTATAATTTTTATATATTGTTTGCTGTGGTGAATTAATAAATGCATGTTTTCATTAGTTAATATGTACATAGTATCAAATTTGTTCAAATATTTCTATAAATCTATACTAAAATAAGACTTAATTTCTTGTACAAAGACGCTTCGAGCTTACTGCTGAAACGTTAGTAGAAGCCGCTAATTCGCTTTTTATCCACTATTTATTTTATCAAGAAAAATATGACAGTTTTCCAGTACAATCTCCTATTTGAATGTGTATTCAAGAAGTAAAAATGTTATTTTTATATAATGTCTCCGAAAGTGCGACTTCAATGGCAATTCAATATATCTAGTATATAACGAACCTGTAAATTATTTAAATATAGTTTGCGAGCTTGAAGGAACACAAATCCTATTGTATTTAACCAGACGTCGAACACCATACTTCTAATGATCCATACACCCTGACCTTGATTCACGCCAATTAGAAAAATTCGATTTAAATATGAAATCGTCCAATAATATATATTAAAGTTTTATACTGTATGCTGTGGAGAACTAATTTTTGCAGGATTTTAATAGATTTTTCGTACTTAGCGACAAATTATTTGAAATAATGCAAGAAGGATATAACAACGTTGTCATTAACTAAAGACATATTCTCAAGTACACATTCATTTCGTGCTTCATGTCGACTCATAAGTAGGAGCCAATACTGCGTCCTAAATTTACAAATATATTGCGTCAAGAGGTGTGGAAAAATGCATACCAAAATCTCCTTTACGAAATTCGATTCAAGCTGTAATTGAGGAAAATTAGCTTAAAGCCTCCAACAATGCTAATTTACAACAAACACCCAATATATAACATACACAAAGCCTGCAAAGTGTACCAAAACTATGGATTTCTGGATATGCTAAATTTCAGCAAAATGTAGAATTAATACTTAGGAATTCACGGTACTTCAAAAGATCCATACACTCTAGCCTTGATCCACACCAGTTTAAAAAATTTCGCACTTATTATGAAATCATTGAATAACATATATTACATTTATAGCCATTTTGCTATGAACTAATATATGCAAGACCTTAGTATGTATTGCGTACATAGTAAGGAATAAATTGAAACAATAACAGAAGCTTAATCCAGAGCCAAAATGAACGAAAGATATAATCGCATGCACACTTTGTTTTCGTGCTTACTGGCGACCCATCTTCAGGTTTCGGTATTATGTCATTTACTCATTATAAAAATGGGAAAGAAAAGTTCGACACCTGGGAAAAACACCCTTTCACGTATGCATATTCAAACGGTAGTAGAGTTAAATTCATATGAATATTTGGGCATTACGTCTGCAAAGCCAACTCTTTATACATAATATGCACCCATTCGTTGATTGCTAGCAAACACAATGTAATTTTGTTTGGGCTTTATGTCAAAAAATTGAGAATTACCACTTATGATCACTTGGTACTTCAGCAAATACATACACCCTAGTCCTGATCGATTGCAGTTATTGTATTTAGCGTTAATCATGACACCGTTCAAAAACATTTATATCGGTTATATATTATTTGTTCCGGAGAACTGTTATATATGAATGTTTGCATTATGTAACATGAGAAAAGTAGAGCACACTCTTATATTTGAATGTGTATTCAAGCAATAATAGAATTAAATTTGAATTAAGCAATCGGCAATGTGACTTCAAAGCCAATTAAAAATATATATTATTTACCGAGCATGTAGGTTGCATTAACAGCACAGATATTAGACTTGGTTTAATTTCAACATAATAAAGAGTTAGTATTTAGGAACACTGTTCTCTTCAGCAGATCCCTAATCTCCAGCATTGATCAATTTCAGTTATCAAGTTTCGCGTGAACATTAACATCATCCAGTCAAGTGTATAATAAGTATATATTGTTTGCCGCGGAGAATTAAAAAATGCCTATTTTTGTTAGTTCATTTGTAACTAGTATCAAATTTGGTCAGATAATTCCAGAAACATACACAAAGTTAGCATGAACGAAAAATACAATTTCTTCTATAAATACGCCAAATCGTCAGCAGGAACCAGTAATGTCCCTTATTCCCATAACTTTATTTGATCACTAAATATTTGACAAGTTGACAGTAAAAGCTCCTATACGAGGGTGTTATCAAGCAGTAACAGAAATAATTTCACATAATGTACAGAAAAATGCGCTTTCAAATTTTATCAGCACAGCGGATTTCTGGATCGGCTAAATTTCAGCAAGATGAAATATTATTACTTATTTATTCCAGGTACTTCTAATGGTCCGTGCATTCGGGTTATAATCCACGCCAGTTAAAAAATTTCGTGTTAATTATGAAACGTTCAATAAAAGCTATTACAGTTATATATTGCATGTTGCGGCGAATCAACAAATGCCGGATTCAAGTAGGTTTGATTTACCTCTTAACAAATTAGTTGAAATCGTGCCCAAAATATATACCAAAGTCAGCTTTGAAAAAAGTTATAATCTCAAGTATACATGAATTTCGTGCTTTGTGGCAACTCATCAGTAGGAATCGCTACTGCTTCCCAAACCCAATATATATTGCGTCAAGTAATGTGAGAAACATGAGCAACACAATTCGCTAGACGAACATTTTTTCAAGCAGAAATTGAGTTAAAATCAAATATATCCGATAATGCGATTTAAAAGACAACTCAATACATTTATTATATACCGAGCCTTTAAATCATGTAAACGCAATAGATGCTTTTGAATGGATGCGCAATGCGAGCCTTAAATAGTTAATCTCCACGATATGCGGTTGCGGGTTGCCGCTTTACACTTTCAGTTTTGCGAAGATTCTATTGCTCCCCATTTCCGAGAGTGCATCGCGTTTGACTTCTTATTGGCTGAGTGTATATTCGTGCCTATCTTCCGAAGGCTTCAACGTCGTTCATGCTTACCATTGGAAATGAGCTACAATCTAACATTTGTTGACTGGTAACGTTTTGATATGGAATTTCCCATAAAATCATCAGGCCTCTTATCACACACAGTACAACGATCAAAATAGCAGATTTAAGCAAATTTGGTAACCTCGTTCTGAAACTTATTTTTATATTTTAATTTTTGATTCACTAATAGTTTTAAACAAAGAATTGGTCCACACTAGTCTCCATATAGTATAAAGATGAGCATGGAAATGCCCACACAAAGACCATATATATATATATATATATATATATATATATATATATATATATATATATGGTCTTTGTGTGGGCATTTCCATGTGCTTGTGTTATGCTTCTCTCTTTTCTCTTTCTATTCACTTTCTCTATCCACTTCTATATCTATATATATATATATATATATATATATATATATATATATATATATATACGGATATCTAAATCTCTATATCCACATATTATGTACACACACACACACACACACACACACAATACACACACACACACACACACATAATAATAATAATACATTTATTTGGCATCAAAGGTCAACTGGCCCGACCATTGAAATAGCAAATCAATGGTAGGATATGCGGAGGTGAGTGGAATTGTGACTAGCAAAGTATTTAATAGCAGGGGGAGGGGTTGGTGGAGGGGTTGGGGAAGGGAAAAGTTATCATTAACATCAAGATAGTTCAATCTGGTGAAAAATAAATATAAACGAAGTTCCATTTGACTAGACAAGATCAATTGGAGATAGTCCATGAAGTATCAGAGCTTCAAGGTGAATGTGAGATCGAAAACAAAGAAGAAGAAGAAAAGATGGCGGCCCGGAGGTAGACGTCGACCGATGGAGTCCATTGTCGTGACGATTGAATTGATGGAGCAAAGCATGGACATGGATGTAATCAGCAGGATTGAAGCGAGCGAGTCTTGCACGGGTCGCAGGCATCCGTAGAACGTGCTTGTGATTGAAAGAAGACCGGGGAGAGTCGATGTCCGAAGCGAAACGTTGGTGGATCGGTAGGGCTTTTGTGTTTCCGGTCCTCCGCTGAAACAGGAAAGAAAAGAATTGGATGAGCAAAACGTAGTAGATTATCCACAACGTGGATATAGTGGGGTCAGGAATAGGCTGAGAGGTGGTATTAGTGAATCTAGAAGAAAAGATTAAGACCAGAGAGGTAAAGTGGAAGATTAGATGGCTGCCTGAGGGATTTCGCCCTCCGAAGTTAGTAAAGAGGATAGCCTGGGGTGAAGTAAATGTTATGGATTGAGAAGGAACCAGTTTCGTTTCCAATCGGTCGTATCACAAAGAAGTTTGTTGAAGAAGTACTGATGGGCTGCCTTTTTGAATTCGTGCTGGGGTAGGAGCTTTATGTCTGTGGGAAGAGCGTTGAAGACATTAGTGGCTTTGGAGAAGAGATAGATTTTTTTAAATATGGTGGGGGTATGGTTGGCTTGGATAGAAGAGTTACTAGAACGTGTGGCATAGTGGTGACTGGGTGGGCAAAGTTGGAGAGTGGTAAGCAAGTTGTGATCTTATGGATAAAAGAAATGACGCGAAGGTGACGGGTGAACCAAAGCGGAAGAAGGTTTGCCAGGAGAAGGCGTTCCCTATAGTTTTGGCATTTCGGGAAGACTCGCTTTAGAAATCTGGAGGATACCTGTTCAATAGTATAGGAGGAGGCGAGGGTGAGAGGACAATAGAATTCGCTGGCGTAGGAAATGAGGGGCAGAACGTAGACCTTGAATAACGTGAGTTGGAGAGTGGGATTGTTAGTCTTAAAACAGATCAGACGGGCCCATTTGAAGAGTTTGGAAGTAGTGTGTGTAAGGTGTAGGGAGAAGTCTAGGGATTTTGAGAAGTGAATGCCAAGATGTTTGGCCGAATCTATTATTTCTATATCAAGGGGGTAGTTGGCAACCGGGATAGAGCAGAATGGATCAGATGAGAGTTTCATTAGGCGAGTTTTGGTGGGATTTAGTTTGAGGCCGATTCAGCTGAGCTGCGAGTGGAGCGAGGATAGGAGCTCCGCTATAAGGGATAAGGAGGGGTTGGATGTTTTGGAGTTGCTGAATACGATAACCATGTCATCCGCATATTTGAACAGCTTAAAAAGGTTGTCTTCAACCTGTATGTGCGCGAGCGTAAGGTTGAAGAGAATGGGACCAAGTACGGAGTCCTGGGGAACACCGGATCGGATATGGGCTGGCCTCGAGTGACTACTGCCAACTTTTACTGTCGCATATCGGTTTCGGAGATAGTAACTAATAAGATTGAGAACGTTGCCGCAGATACCGCTTCTCAGTAAGGCGGATTCGATTGCTGAAAATGACAGCGAGTCAAAAGCCTTGGATATATCCAGGAATAGGAGGGTGCACTGAAGCCCTTTAGAGAAGGAGGAGTAGCAATGATCGAGAACACTAACTAAGTTGATGGAAGAGGAGCGGCCATTCAAAAAGCCATGTTGATCATCGAGGAGATAGAAGTTTACATGAGACTTAATGGAAGGGTAGATTAGGTTGTATAAGATCCTGTCGAAGATTTTGGTGAAAGAAGGGACGATAGTAATGGGGCGGAGATCTTTAAATGATGAGATAAAAGAAGTGCCATTTTTATGGATAGGAGAGATCGTCGAATTAAGCCAATCCGGGGGAAGATAGGTGGTTTCGAGACAATGATTAATAGCATCTGCAATCAGAGAGAAGACGTTCCAGCCTAGAAGGGCAATCATACAGACCGAGACACCATATTGATCAAATTGGTGTTTAGATTTAATGTCTTTAATTGCTTGGGCGACGGAAGCCGGAGAGACATGGAACCAGCGTAGGTTCTCGGTGTCTCCGTTGTCTAACATCTCAACAGGCGGGATGGGAGTGGAAAAGGAGTCGAGAAGGTGAGTCAGATAATCATTGGCGAAGCAGGGGTCGTCTGACTGAGAGAAGTTGATAAACGAGGTTTTAGGCTTTTGCAGCAATTGGTGTTTGATGATAGCGAACTTTTCCCGTGGGTTAGGAGCTGAGCGGATGCGTTTTTCGATGTGGAACGCTTGTTTGTTGATAGCCTGTTTAATGAGCCCATCAATGCGTCTCAGAGCGAGGGCGCGGGCAAGTGACGATGTGCGTAGACGAGAGTTGCGTGCGAGGTTGTCACGTGCCTTAAACAGAGCGTTCAACTTATTCGTCGATTATACGTGTTGAATAGAGGTGGCGGAGTTATAGTGGGAGGATAGGATGTTATGGACTTCGGAAAAGCACGAGGAGAGATTGTTTGGGAGAAAGAGGTCCCTCCAGTTAACTGTGTCACAGAGTCGGCGGAACTCTTCCCAGTTGGTGAATCGTCTGAAAGATTGGGTGTCTTCTCGAGGGGTGAAGGATAAGAGAGGTAAGAGGAAGGATACCTGACAGTGATCAAGATTAGGGAAGATCTCCCGAGAGCGAACATCGGTCACCTCGTTATTGGAGAGTACACAATCCAGTTGGTTGTTCCCTCGGGTAGGAAAATGCACGAATTGGTGTAGCAGGTTGTCCGCGAAGAGTCGAAGCAGTGGGTGACTTTCCGAAGCTAGATTATGCCAGTTAGCCATGGGGAGATTGAGATCACCCACAACGACGTACCGATCGGAGTGTAAAGAGAAAAAAGTAGATAGAAGTTGGGCCCCGCGGGTGTCGTCGATGAGTGAGATATTAGGGGGTCTGTAGACAACACAGGTAGATATGCTTTGGTTATGGATTTGTAGCTGAAACGAGAAAAATTCCAATCCTTGAGAGTTCGATGTCGACAAGCGTTTGGGCATAAGAAGGGATCGGACATAGGCAGCTAGTCCGCCCCCACGACCAACAGTTCTGTCGCTACGAAGGAACGTGTATCCATGAATGAGGAAAAGATCATCACAGTGGATGGAAGTGAACAGCCAAGTCTCAACAAGAACGAATATGTCAATCTCGTTAGAGGATAGAAAAGCTCGTAGTTGATTGATTTTAGGCGTAAGTGACATGCAGTTGATGATAATTGCTGAGAGTGCTCTGAGAGAGGGATGGTTAGATCGGGAGGAGAAGCGTGCGGGGGCTTTACGCTGGCGGACGGAGCGAGATCTAGGGCTGATGAGGGTGACAGACCGCTCCTTGACAAGGATAGAGTGGTCAGCGTCGATTTGGATTTCTTTTGTCCCGCGTTTATCAGGTGGGTGAGGCAATTGGAGGGTTTGAAAGCAAAAGGGGGGCGAGATATCTGGGCTCGAGAGGGCACTCGAAAGCTGAGTTGAGGGGGCGAGCAGGGACAGAGACAGATCAGGGGCTGGAACGCAACAGTCCAGGGTGGGCTCGATGATGGATTCAGTAGGGGGAGACGAAGTTGATGGGGCTGGGTCGAAATCTTGTTTGGTCTTAGAAGACTTACGTTTTTTCGGTTTCTGGGTCATAGCATCCGTCACAAAAGTAAGTTGTCGAGGGGATGTGGACCTGGCGGACGAATTTGGGGGAGAAGATGCGTTATTAGGAGGCTTAGCGCGGCGTGGTCGGCCACGACGACGTAGTAAAGCTTGAGATTGTGTGGGGAGACTGGTTGCGGAGTAAGGGCTAAAAGTGAAAGGAAGGCCTTCAAATCGGGAAGGTATCAGTAGGGGTGGACTGAAGGAAGGTGCATCGCCAAGGATTCCGCCGTGAACTGAGCGGCTTTTCTTTGGATTGCTCCAGCCCGGAAAGGCGTGATGAACTGGAGGAGGGGGGGTGGTGTCCGGTTTCTGGGTTTGGGCTTTCTCTAAAGTCCTCTGTAGTAGCGTATGGTCTCGTTTTAGTTTGACTTTCCCGGATGCTAAGATGGGCGAGTGCTGTTTGAGATGACGAACCTCACCGTCAGACAGTCTTTTGTGCGAGGAGAGAATAAAGGCTTGACCCTTCCCCGAGGAGATCTCTTTAAGGTGGCCAAAGTTGTCCCCTATTTGACTGATGAGATCTGAGGCCAGATCGTCCTATGAGAGTGGGGAGCGCGGAGACCAAAGAAAGAGGTTTCTCTGGTTGTGATTTCGCACGACAACCTCCCTGGCTACCCCATTTAGAAACGCATCAGCTTGACGCAACAAATGGGGCTGAACGGAAGAGACTTAAAGGTTGCCAGTCAGTGCTCCAAGTAATCCTGTGATGTCCGCCATTTACTGTTGGAGGTCAGAAATATTGGAGATAAGCTTTTGGGTGAAGAACGGGGAGATGGGGGTTGGCGACTAAAGCTGGTTCATGGTGGAGTTAGATAGAAGAGCAGAAGTAACGTAGATTGCGATAAAAGAGAGGAAAAGAATGAGTATTGATGAGAGAAAAAGAATAGGTATTAAAACGCAGAAATAAACGGGAAAATCGGGTGAGCTAGGAATAGATCCTTGATAATTGAAGGTAAATTCCAAAAGAATGTGTAGGTAGATTCCTGGTGTATCCTAGAGATGAAATCAGACAAGAAATCCCGAGAATCTGAAAATAAAAATAAACTGAAACCCGATATACTTCGAAATTAGGGGAAAATGTTGAAAACCACAAGCACGCTCTCTCCGGTCGTTGCGTTCCACCCGACGAGCAATGCGGAGAACTAATAAATTTACAAATTTGATTTATTAATGACGTAATTAGTATAAATGACTTTCAAATAGGACTATATATATATATATATATATATATATATATATATATATATATATTTGAATAAAAAATATTATCTCATGTATAAATACATATCGTGTTTACTGGCAACTTGTCAGTAGGAGGCGTTTTTTACGCTCTCCATCCTAAAAAGATTTTGGTCAAGACATATGTGATAGAATGGCAGCACAATCTATTCTAAAAATGTGTATTCAAGTAGTATAATTGTTAACTGTGTATAAATTGTCGGATATTGCGATTTCAGATCAAACCCACTATATATAAAATATTCCGAGACTGTAAATGTGAAAAAAAAAAGATTTTTCGGGTTGAATACGTTTCGCCAAATTTGAGAATTTTTATTTAATAAAAGCATGCTATTTCAGAACTCCTGTATACTCTGGACTTGATCTAATTAAGTTATCAGATATCGCATCAACCATTGCCAAATTCGCTAAAATATGTAATATTTTTGTCCTATTTCATGCGGATAATTAATATAAAAGCAAATTTGAATTTTGGTTTTACATACCTAGTAACAAATTACATCAAAGAGTACCAGAAGTATATACAAGAGTTAACATGAACCAAAGATATAATCTCATATACACATGCGTTCTTACTGAGAGCTGATAATTGAACGAACATTGGTTGCACAGGCGGTACTACACACACACAGACATATATATATATATATATATATATATATATATATATATATATAAGTGTGGTTTATGCCACTTAGAATTTCTTTAGCCTTAACGAATTTTTCTCGGTCTTCATGACTCAAGGTAATAGGCCAAGATTTCTTGATCGTGCTCTTCTCTCGTGTAAGGTGGCTTGTTAACGATCCTAAAATTCTGGCTAGACCTGGAATTAATCATCGATAATAGCTTATCATGCTCAAGAATCTTCATAACTGGCGCATGGTCCTGGGCTTTGTTACGTTCTTGATGGCTTGTATAATATCTTCCAAAAGTTTCATTCCGTCTTTGGAAAGTACATGTCCAAGATATTTAACAGAAGAGCATCGAATGTTGCTCTTATTGGGTTTGACCACTAATCCATATTATTCCAGCCTGGTCAAAATCGTTTCCAAATGTTTACGATGTTCATCACGCGATTGACTGAAAATAATTATGTCGTCCATGTACACACTTGCAAATGAACAATTCTGAAGGACTTCTTCAGCCAAACGCTGGAATGTCTGACTGGCATTCTTCAACCCAAAAGGCATTCGAAGAAATTCACGCGATCCTCCTCCTAGAAATCTGACTGCGGTGAATGGTATAAAACTTTCTTCCATTGTTATCTGATAGTAAGCTTTCTGGAGATCTAAAGTTGAATAAACCCATGTCCTATTATGTCTCGGGGTAGAGTAATCGTGTTAGGGAGAAGATCAGAATACCCCTTAGTCACTGAGTTTGTAAGATAATTCCCAAAAACATTCCATTGTCTCGGTTCAAGTTTGGGAACTACGACTTTTTGGGAAGCAAAATTGGAATTTGACCTTCTACGAATTCCCTCCTTGCGCAATTGGTGAAATTCAGGCACAGCAAATTGCTGCTTGTGTTGTGCCAATAGTTGGGCTTTTGGTGAACAAGGCAATGGAGCCACCAATTCTATTTGGTGTTCTACTCCTGTCTTCAATCCTGTTCTCTTGGCACTGAAAGGTTGAAACACTACAAGGTGTTTCTCGATAATGTCAGCAAAGTCGTGTGTGACCGTGGGACGGGGTAAAAGACTGTTCTAACTGCCGGAATGTTAGACTCAGTTTGTGTTAACATCCCTACGCCTTCTTCGATAGTCCTAGTTTTGGGATCTAGAATCAATTTGAAGTGCGTCAAGAAATCCATCATAATGATATTGTAACACGCGGCTCCGCGTTACAACTGGACGATGTTCTGATACGTAGAATCATATACGAACAACAATTGGTTGTATAAACTGAGAATAATTCAAAGAAGAAGAGTAATTCCACAAGGGCACTATATTTGTCAAAATTGAACATCGTTGGGTTGTAACGCGGATCCGCGTGTTATTGTCCTTGACATCAACTACAAGTAAGTTCCATGTAAAAGAAACTTTCTGGCCTAAATTGACCCACAATTCTTTCATCCCCCTGACTCCTCCTATCGGACTATAATTGGTGACTTATAGTTGATAAACAAATGTGGGGCAATCTGCTTCCACCACATCTGACCTAACTATGCTTACTACGGCACCAGTGTCAATGAGAAACTCAAGACAAGTCAATTCATTTTTAATAATGAATGTATCACTTCATAATCCGGCAAAGTTTTCAAGATCTTCGTTTAGTTAGAATCTAACCCTCATGGCGTCTGTGTTGGTGCTCTTCCCTCTTGTCGCATTTTCCGAATTTCAGTATGCCTTTTGTAGGCGCATCAGAGAGCCTTTGCAATGGAACCCCCCTCTAAGGCTCCTACCTGCGGGTTTTTGTCATTTTTCCAGTGATAAATTCCTCTCTATTGGTTTAATGCTTCCGTTCCATTTGGGTCCACCTAAACGCGAGTATACGCAGTTTTCTCCTTGGCACGTCGCACTTCGTCCATATTCACAATGTGCCTTAAACCATCCGTGCGGCCCATCACAGCGTTGATGCGAGTGACTCCCTAGACGTCTAGTATTTCGATCTGTGGAGGTTGATTAAATTAATTAATTATTTAACTCCTCATATAAAAATAAATCAAATTTTAGTTTTGGACATTCGATGTTACGCTGGTTTCGTAAAACAATATTGTGCTTTTTAAAAAAAATAATGTAAATTTTTGGAGGATTGATATGTTCATATTGTCGAAGATTTTTTCTTCTCTTAGTGAATGTTTATAAGAGAGTTTTATATGAGTTGCTGAGTTGCACAAACGGTATACTTCGTGGTTTCATCTGAGTACACTTTGCAAATAAATTATTGTAATCTACATTCATCTATCGCTCTCAATCACATTATTGAGAAGTATCTCAAATTTGCATCAGGTAATTGACGTGGATATTTGTTTTCAAGATCACCACCGTATTGTTCCGCCATCTGTGGATATCAGAGTATCTTGGTGAGCATACTTAGTATAATATATATATTGCAGGAAATATTATTCTAATAATATGGCTGGTTTATCAAACATTGATGATACAGAGCAAATAGTCAATGGACTTAAGGAATGTAGTTTAAAAGATATTTCAATGGTAATTAATTGTTCCAAATTCGATAATCATACCGCATATATGGATTATCCGGGCCTGGCATCTCAGAGGCTCTCTTATGGCAGTGACTAGAGGGCCTCTTCAAAAAAAGGCGACCGCGCAAGGATCCTCTATGCGGAAAGATGTGATGTAGATGGTCGCTTCTGCCGAAATTCTATGGATAGCAATGTTAAGCTCACCATGTACAGACCAGACAACCATTCCGAATGGATCGAAGAAACAAAATTTTATTTTAAAATAAAAAGAATGACCGACCCTACAGATAGGTTGGCCTTGGCCTGGTGGTGTTTGCCTGAGTCTTTAAAAAATAATCCATTTAGACTCAGGAAATTTGTTTTTGAGAACGAACCTGTAAATGCATTCGAGCTTCTGGTCGAAAAACTTCATGGACGATATCAAGCCGAGAGGATTGAACGGATGACTGACTTGTTACGTCAGAAAAAGATTGGAAATCAACTCCCATCTGAATTTTATAACAGACTTATTTAAAAATCCATCGGGCTTGATATATCTGAGAAAGTTATAAACAGTATATTTGTGGCAGAATTGCCTGCTAGACTAAGAGCCACCTTAGATGTCTATGATAAATTTGAATTAGAGTGACCAAAGATGCTCAAATTGTTTGACAAAGTGTATCGTCAGAAGGAACCTAAGGTGTACGCAGTAACAGAAGATTCACGCCTGGAGCAGAAAATCATATAACTCTCAGAGAGACTCCTGCCCGTAGAAAATGAATTAAGTACCCTCCGTGGGGATGTGGGTGGGATAACAATCAATAGGGAAAGTTCCAACAGAGGTAGGGTGAATTCTCCGAGTCAAAGTTCAACTTCCAAGCATCGGAGAGGCGATTCGCGTTAGGGTGTTCGAAGACCACGCGAGTGGTGCATTTCGCATCGTAAATACGCCGAGTTTGGAAAGTGTCAGGAGGAGATATGCACGTTTCTAAAGTTGGGTGGTCCCCGATGGAAAGTAAGTACTCTTCCTGTAGTCTGGTGTAAGCTACCGGAAAACTAGTGTTACCCTCGCTAATAGGAGCCGTAGGAGGGTTGCGCATGTAAGGCTCCAATGTATGCATATTCGAGACATACTAAAATCATTGAAGTTAAGTTCAGAAGCTTCGATAGAAGAAGCGCGCGATAATATAGTCCGTAAATCTGTTAGATTTTGGCTGGAATGTAATCTCAAAGAGGTTTCTGGTTATGGAAACAATAAGTTCGTTAAAACAGATGAACTTAGTGGGTTAATATTTTTTAAAAGAAACGGGTACAGAGGTGAGCATAGTTCGATTCGATGCGGTGAAAATTGATAGCCTCACATTAGATTATCAACTATGGGCTGCTAATGGAAATCCAATTGAGGTTAAAGTAGTTAAATAATTGTCAGGAACATTGGGGCAGAAATTGCCATTTACGTGGAATTTTCTGGTCGCTGATATAAAGGAAAACATCATTGGGATGGATTTTTTTTATCCATTTTAATCTCGCTTTAGATCCCAAATCTAGGACCATTGGACAAGGCACTGGGATAGTGACTTATGCTGAGACTGGGACCTAAGTTGTTAGGTCAGTAAGACTACCCAGACACTTCGTCGACGATGACTTGGTGGATGTCATCGAGAAACATCTGACCGTGTTTCTACCATTCAATGCTAAGCGCAAAGGTTTCAAGACAGGCATAGAACACTAAATCGATTTGGTGGAACCACTACCCTATTCACAGAAGGCTCAACCGTTAGCACAACATAAGCAGCAGGTTGCTATTGAAGAATTTAAGCGAATAAGAGAAGAAGGAATTTGAAGGCGTTCAAATTCCAACTTCGCATCTCCAATAGTGGTTGTTCCCAAACCTGAACCAGGTCAATGTAGGGTTTGTAGTAACTATCATCTACTGAACTCTCCAAAGAAAGGTGATTCGTATCCTCTACCGAACCAGAGTACTTTGCTCAGGGATATAATTGGGTATGAGCTTTATACTACGTTAGAGCTGCAGAAAGCATACTATCAAGTACCTGTGAAGGTAGAATCTATACTTACTTTTACTTTACTGCGGCTGACTCCTTTTGGAGGATAAGCCGGCTCCATGTGACATTTCATGGAGTTTCTTGGGAATTTGGTACAAGTGGTGTCCCCTCACCACTCGGCTTTTTGATCGAGGACGCACCTCTAGCCTTTGCACATTCAAGCGCAGTCTGCAAGGCAGCAGTAAGTTGCATGGTTGCCGTTGGCTGTTGAGAGCTCATTCGCCATTCGGAAGTACGGGGTACTGTCCAGGAGTCCATGTAATCCTGTGGCTGCTGAACCCTTTTGTGGCGGGGAACACACGCCGAGTCATGGTGCCGTCGTCGGGCTCATGTGGTATTTTATAGGAGATCCGATTGCCGGTCGGAAATCTACCACGCCCTGGTGACACCACGAGCAGAATCTATACCGCTCACCGCAGTGCGATTTCCTGGAGGATGATCGCGTGAATTCTTATGTGTGCCTTTTGGTTTGAAGAATGCATGTCAGGCATTCCAGCGTCTGAGGGAGGAAGTTCTTCAAGACTGTCTAGTGCTAGAGTGTATATAGATGATATCATTATATATAGTCAATTTAGGGAGGAACACCGGGAGCACTTGGACGTCGTTTTTTCTAAGCTGGAACATTATGGATAGATAGTAAAGTCAGAAAGGAGCAGGATTCGTTGCTCTACCGTAAAATTTCTTGGGCACGCCATTTTCAAGGATGGAATCAAGCCCTTGGAAGATAAGGTCCAAGCAATCAATGATATGCCAGAACCCAGAACTGTACGTCAATTGCGTAGATATTTTGGAATGATTAGCTATTATCGTCGTTTCATACAAGGTTTAGCTAGACTTTTGGGTTCCCTAACTCGACATTTAGTTCGTGGATGGAGCATGATCAAGAAGTCCTGGCCTATTAATTTTAGCCAAGACGACAAGGAAAAATTCCAGAGGGCCAAAGATCTGTTAAGCCAAATAACCACATTAGCAACTGTGGATTGAATTAAGCCGTTTGAGCCGCTCTCAAGAATGAGAACTTCATAATGTACGGTTAAATATCTTAAACATGAGGGTGTATGTAGAGGTTTATTAAATTATTGGACATCAATTAACTCCTCATATAAAAATAAATCAAATTTTACTTTTGGACATTCGATGTTACGCTGGTTTCGTAAAACAATATTGTGCTTTTTAAAAAGAATTGTAATTTTTGTGGATGTTTCTTTTGTTCAAATTGTCGAAGTTTTTTACTTGTCTTGGTGAATGTTTCTAAAAGAGTTTATCTGAGTTTCTGAGTTGCTCAAACGGTATACTGCTGCGTTCCATCTAAGTACACTTTGCTAATAAATTATTGTAATCTGCATTTATCTATCGTTCTTAATACAAATTATTGGGAAGAATCTCCAATTTGCTTCAGGTAATTTACGTGGATATTTGGTTTCAAGATTACCACGGTATTTTTCCGTCATCTGTGGATATCAGCGTATCTTGGTGAGCATACATAGTATTGTAGGGGTACTTTTAGCTGTTGCTTTCTAGTTCGTGATTTTTACCCCTACTACATATCAATGGTGGTTATTATTATTACCCATGCGTCTAATCAGTCTCTGATCTTTTTCGGATGATTGACGTGAGAAGGCAAAAACATCTGGTCATACGTATATTAGATATAAAGTTGCAAATAGTAATGTAATTCACAGTTAGTTCAAATTGAATATTTGTTAGTCAGCTGTAAAAATAGATTTTTATGCAAAAATAAGTCTTAAACACCATTCACAGTGAGAATAGTCAAACGATTAAAAGTACATGACAATATGAACATAGTAAGAGGATTTATGTTTATAGAGGAAAATGTTTTACACACAAACAGTTATTCTTACACAAATGTCTGGATTGAATTGTATTTTTATCATCGATTTAAAACATATGAAGATATGTAAAAAGTCATCGTTAAAAGCAATCACTAAAAAAAGAATGTAAATCGTTTAAGGACTTCAATGACACAACTCACAACTGATTAGTACACTGCTTGTAGCGATTCTATCTCAGTTCATGACATTAATACATTGTTCTCTGAAGTTCTGATAGTCCAAATTTGCCAACTAAGCAAAATAAGTTTATAACGACACAATAGTCCACCGCGTGATCCTCGCGGATCGCGCGCGGTTCTGTCTAATTTATAAAAACACTTAATTACAAATAAAATTGCAGTTCAATAAATATCGATTGAAACTGCTTGAGACTAAAAGAGATTGTTCATAAAATCACAGCTAAGAGAAATATTGTTTAAGGACAGAGTTAGAATATTTGACCTTAAAAAGCACAGCGTTTGTAAAAATTGACCTTCGTTGGGTTGTAACACGGAGCCGCGTGTTACATACACCCCCCCAACAGTGAAAATTAGTACACAATGAAGTGGGCTAACCTTACAGGAAATGTTATTGCTCTTTCATGCCGTATAACGACTGATTTTGGTTCTGTCAACACTGATACTGGCTCCTCTATTTCTCGCGTTCTTGGACAGATGGTTAGGTCGAAGTGTTCGAGAAAGTCACGTCCAATGATGTTTCATGTCGTGTTGTCGATGATGAACGGATATTTGAAACATCATTTTAAGTTGGAGAACGAGATTGTGTGTACTCGTACCCCAAACGTCGCTATGTTGGAGCCATTCGCGCAGGTCAGACTGTTGGTGTCGACTGGGTGGGTTGGTTCGAGATAATTGTGGCGTAGTGAGCTTACATCTGATCCAGTGTCTATGACAATTCATTCGCCAGAGATTGCGTCACGGATGAGAAAGTATGTTGATAGTGGCAACCGGCGGTGAGATTGATTGCTGGCATTTGGGCGTTTGAAGCATGACTTAATTGGAGACGTCGCTGTAAAGACAATAGTTTGATTGCGCTCTACCGCGAAGGCAACGTGCTTTGAGCCATCAGACGTGGAGCGGCCAACAATTTGGGGTGCTCAGCCTCTGCTGTCGCCGAGGAGGCTGACCCCACCCGTCTTCCGAACCTTCCATGGGCGGATCCTCCTGAGTTGTTGAGGGTGACCGCGCCCATCTGAACGTCGCGTCTGTGCGCGGGTATGTGCAGACGTTTCCGAGGCAATAACGTGTGTAGTGGCCTTCATTGAAAGTGCTTGAATTTCTCAAAATCTAGCTGTTTATTAATTCCTTACTGGCTGTGAGTTCGACGAACCGGGGCACCATAATGTAGGGGTACTATTCGCTATTCCTTTCTCGTTCCTAATTTTGTACCCCTACTACATATCAATGGTGGTTATTATTATTACCCATGCTTCTAATCAGTCTGATCTTTTTCGGATGATTGATGTGAGAAGGCAAAAACATCTGGTCATACGTATATTAGATATAAAGTTCCAAATAGTAATGTAATTCACAGTTAGTTCAAATTGAATATATGTTAGTCAGCTGTAAAAATAGATTTTTATGCAAAAATAAGTCTTAAACACCATTCACAGTGAGAATAGTCAAACGATTAAAAATACATGACAATATGAACATAGTAAACTGATTTATGTTTATAGAGAAAATGTTTTACACACAAACAGTTATTCTTACACAAATTTCTGGATTGAATTGTATTTTTATCATCGATTTAAAACATATGAAGATATGTAAAACGTCATCGTTAAAAGCAATCACTAAAAAAAGAATGTAAATCGTTTAAGGAATTCAATGACACAACTCACAACTGATTAGTACACTGCTTGTAGCGATTCTATCTCAGTTCATGACATTAATACATTGTTCTCTGAAGTTCGGATAGTCCAAATTTGCCAACTAAGCAAAATAAGTTTATAACGACACAATAGTCCACCGCGTGATCCTCGCGGATCGCGCGCGGTTCTGTCTAATTTATAAAAACACTATTAATTACAAATAAAATTGCAGTTCAATAAATATCGATTGAAACTGCTTGAGACTAAAAGAGATTGTTCCTAAAATCACAGCTAAAGAGAAATATTTGTTTAAGGACAGGTAGAATATTTGACCTTAAAAAACACAGCGTTTGTAAAATTGACCTTCGTTGGAGTTTGTATTACGAACCGCGTGTTACAGTATAATATTAGGTAGGAAATCTTATCCTAATATTATGGCAGGCTCATCAAATATTGAGAATACAGAGCAATTAGCCAGTGGACTTAAGGAATGTTGTTTAAAAGATATTTCAGAGGAAGTTAAGTGGTCCAAATTAGATGATCATACCGCATATATTGATCATCAGTGACTGGCATCTAAGAGGCTTTCATGGAAGTGAACAGCGAGCCTCTACACCTCCACGCCATTGATTAAAAGCAAATTTCACTTAGTTTAATTGGTGCAGCGTAAATTAAATTTGAATTTCATTTTCGCAATATGTCAGCGAATTGATCTTGAGCCATCACGCATTTGCGGTGAATGATTTCCTCTTATAAAAACCGTTTACTTTGTTTACTTTTGGGTCTCCTTGGAAATGACGCATCGAACTTCCTATGAGCCGGTGCATTACAATCTGTACGTCGATGCGTATGCATTTTGTTTCACCTTATCAAGTCAACTCATATTTTAAAATGTTTTACATGATAAATTCTACCTGCCACTATTAAACGCTTATTGCGTATACTTGTTTTTGGTTTTTAATAATATATTTTTTTAAATTTTGTAATTCAGTGATTGTAAACATAAACATTTTTTAGTAAACATTAAAAATACATTTAGCTTTATTTATTAATAACTTATCGAAATTATAATATGATTTTATTTTTATTTATTAATACTATATGTCTCCCTGAATTTTAGTATTTATTTTTTCTAATTTTCATTTGAATCGCTTCTTTTATTAATTTACAATAATCAAGTTATACTATACTTGATCAATTATTGTATATCTTTAGTTAAAATTTCGCTCAATTTAGAATGAATAACATTATTGGGAAGCCGATACAGGTTGTTTTGGAAACAGATTGTGGATTTAAGTTAGACGAAACTGCACTTAAATCTGTTTTGCTTCGTGATGATGTAAAAAATAAAAAAGTTGTGGTCATATCCGTCGCTGGGGCGTTTCGGCGCGGAAAATCATTTTTGATGGATTTCTTTTTACGATATTTAAACTGTGAGACCGAAAATTGGATTGGAGATGACGATACTCCGCTGGTTGGCTTTCCATGGCGTGGTGGTGCGGAGAGAGAAACAACCGGAATATTAATATGGAGTGAGCCTTTCATTATTGACACGCCCGATGGTAAAGTTGCCGTTATTTTAATGGACACGCAAGTAGGTTTTCTTCATATAATGTAAACAGGGCTCATTTGATAACAAAAGTACTGTTAGACAGTGTGCAACAGTATTCGCCTTGAGTACGATGCTAAGCAGCGTTGAAATTTATAATATTCATGGAAATATTCAAGAGGATAATTTACAATATCTTCAGCTGTTCACGGAGTACGGTCGGTTGGCTCAAAATTCACTAAATAGTTCAGATAAACCTTTCCAGGTTTGTCTTTAATTTCACGTTATATCCTGTTTTTGCGTTTTTCTATTAGCCTTTTCTTGGAATTTGGATGTTTGCCTTCTTACAATTAATTGAGTGTAGTAGTTGCAGTTACATGTGACAATCATTGAAATTTATTTGTTTTAGAGCTTATTGTACACTTGTTTATAGATTATTTATTAAATGTAACGGCGAATTACTAATGTAATTGTATTTATAATGCTATTATCAGTTGGTCTAGCAAAAGAATATGGTGATATTACAAATATATTGCGAGGAATATTTTTGTTGCTGCTATATGGAAAACTTTACTCTTCTTTAATTAGACCCATTTTCTATAGTTTTAACTAATTCTTTTGAAAGTTTTTACTTTTACAATTTAATCATGCCAGTGGGGACATTTGGAATTTTCTATAATTACAATCCTATATGGGGTTTTCGTTGACAATTGGAGACTTTCTTATGTAGCTATTTTGGATTTTAGATAAATATGATTTCTTAATCCTTTCATCCATAAAGAATTGATAAATATTTTCTAATTAATGTATCATATTCTTAATTTTCTTCTAAAGGAGAATATTTTACAAATTAAACTAGGAAATTAATGAAATAAACCTATGCAAGGCTCGTATAGTGTCAGTGCATTTGTGTCACTAGGACAAGACGACAGTGTTCTTTTAGAGCCATAATATGACTACGAATAGTTTTTATAGTAATTCAACTATAAAGCATTAGTTTTTTATGCTTATTTACCTCCTTATTGTCTGTTTGGCATTGGTGTTGTAATCTCTTATTTATGTTCAATACAGCAGGTTTCTTTTCATCATCCTCCAAGACAGCAAGACAACTGTCTTTAATAATTGATTCTTCACTGTCATATAGCTGTAAGACAGATTATGAAGTCTTATACTAAAAATAATTTTTAAAACCTGAAGTTATATATTCTTTGTTACGGAGATCTAATATATACGCAATTGTGTATTTTCCTCAAGATAAAACAATTATTTATACAGCTTCAACCTGATCGAAATCTGGATTGCTTATCTTTTTTATTTGATTCAGGCTGACCTCTAAAACAGCGTTAAGTAACCGATGCAAATAATTTACATACGGCTAGCGTTATACTTTTATCACGTTGGTTGTTGCAAAAATTCCTAACCTAGTATATATATATATATATATATATATATATATATATATATATATATATATATATATATATATATTCAACTGATTGACTGTTAATAGGTTTTCTGTCATGTAAATATCACAAGCAGATAAAATTGCGTTTGAGTTTTTCAACACCTACGTGTATATTTGTTACTTGTGCCAAAACTTGACTTGCCATGAACATGTGTTCAATGTTGTGGATTGTTATCGGACTGTGGACATTTTAATTGTAATGTTTGTTCCTAATTTTTTTGATCTTTCGCTGTAATATTTTCTTTGATAATGTTTACAATTTTTCAAAATACTTTTATATTGGTTTTGTGATTGAATATGTAACGTATTATAAATAAGTATTAAGCTTCGCATTTCGATTAGGCTCGAACAGTATTCTCAAGTTTACTGTTCTTGATTGGCTGAACCTTTCGTAATTAAATATAGTTTCGGGAATTGCATACAATTTAACTATGATGTATTGTCCATTGATGAGATTCTCAAAAATCTATCGAAATGAATCGAATCCAACAAAAGTAAATACTAAAGTTAAAAAGATATTGTTAGGCAAAACAAGGAAGAGGTACTTATTCAACAATCTAATGTGAAACAAATTTCTTTTAAACAGTGTTGTACATTATTCATCAAATAAGGCATGTATACTATGTTTATTCTATACTTATAATATATATATATATATATATATATATATATATATATATATATATATATATACTTACTTTACTTTACTGCGGCTGACTCCTTTGGAGGATAAATAGCTCCATATATATATATATATATATATATATTGGTCAATAATATAGAAATTCCGGCTTGACGACCGGCGGGCTCAAGCTAGTCGACCAGGGATTGGTAACATGAACCTTGCCGGGCCTTAAAGGGACAGCCATCATCCCGTTTCATGTGAAGCCTCGAGTTTGGTCTAACTGCACTGTAACTTTTTGTTAAATGTGTAGTGACGGAATGAGAGCAAGCGTTCCAGACGTGAGGGGTAAGTTTCGGCTGCTGAAGGAAACTCTGGCCACTGGCATCTGGGCAGATAGTGCTCATCAGCTTTGGTTGGCAGACTTTCTAGAAGAAGGAAAACTCAGAAAAAAAACCATCACTAGGAATGGGCGACCTAGTGTTCTTTTACAGTCCACATATAACCATGACAAGTTATATGGCAGTGAAACATTAGTCACTTGACTTTTGTGTGGCTGGAAATGATGATGATGAATAATAGCATTGTTGTGCTCTATGTCGATTTCTTGTTTAGCCTCGACCTTCGAAATAATTCGGCTTAGAATCTTCTGTATGGAATTTTCTAATTTTTCCGTAGTGTCGCGTTGTACCTCTTCGCGTTTAAATTTGGATTTGTCATTCAGAATTTGTAACATGGCCTGACTATAGTCCGTATAGCTCATTAACACTACGCCTGACCCTTTGCCTGGCTTCATGAGTCTGATTTGTTTGTTTCATTGTAGCTCGTTTAGTTCTTCTAGATGCCTTTTGGTGACCAGTTTATTGCTTTTGAATGTGCGCATATAACCACGACAAGTTATATGGCAGTGAAACATTAGTCACTTAACTTTTGTGTGGCTGGAAATGATGATGATGATGCATATATTGGCCATACGCACTTCGGAGGTCCGATTTAAAGAGCGAGATGTCGTATTTTTTATTTGATTTGTGTTTTGTGGCATCTTCAAAGAAGCATTCCATTGATGCCTGCATATGCATTTCTTCACGTTCGTTTATTCTAGTTTTTGTTATGCAGTATTTCGGTCCAAGAGAGAGAACTTCATTTTGATGTTTTGTTAGATTTATGTCGGTGTAATTAAAAATAAATTTGCCTGGATTCTCAGGAAACTTTTTGAGCTTAGAAAATTGCACGGCATTCCGCGCTAGTTTTTAATCTCTCTCTTCCTCGCACCTTCTGTAATCCATGCTATCTTTTTAAAAAAAATAATTCGAATTTCATCTTCTAACATCTGCAGTTTAGACTCTATAGATAGACATTTAAGTTTGTAGCTATCCGCTTTTGCTTCTTCTTCTTCGATGACATTTTCAAGAATGCACCGATGAATATTCTCTGATTAATGCTGATTGGTACTTTTCCAACGCTTAACTGATATCGATCAAGGCCAGAGTGTATGGATTTACTGGAGTAACAGGTGTTCAGAAATTGTAATTCTCAATTTCGGTGAACTATAGCATAAATTGATATCCATCAGGTTGGTATCATGTACCGACTCGGTAACCATAGTGTTAGTACCATGTACCTTTTCGGTACAATAATGTTGGTATCGGTTACTAACACAATAGCCATAGTGTTAGTATCCTTTACAGACTCGATATATATATTATATAGTGTGAGTTAGCATTGAAGTCGCATTGTTGTTGACTTTAGATTATGTTAGCTTCACTATTACAGGTTTACACATTCGTCTAGGAGATTGTACCGTCCTATTATTCCACATTCTTCTACCAAATATATAGTGGTTAAAGGGCGTAATACCGGCTCCTACTGATGAGTCGCCAGTAAGCACGAAACGAATGTGCATGAGATTATACTTTCCGTTCATGCTACCTTTGGTTTATCCTTCTGGTCACAACTGAACTAATTTGTTACTTGGTTCGCAGCATCTATAACATACTCGCATATATATTAGTTCTTTGCAACAAACAGTATTTAACTGTAATATACTTACTTAATCACGTAAGTTGGGATTGTTTCCTCACATAGACAATTTTTATAATACATCACACGTTCCACACATTCACCATATCTACACGAATAGGATATATATGCATTAATTGTTGTACGTGGAATAGGGTGACCACGGTATTTCAATAAATTGATAGTTTCTAATTTCACCATTTTTTAAAATGTAAGAACAAAACAACGTACTCCATGGAATAACATTTATTAATAAATCTTATTTCTACCAGTATCTACAGCCATTGTTCTGGATTCATTAGTATATTCGTTCATCCAATCTCACTGTACATTTGTTGTAACCAATCTCCTCTCCGTTATTCTAGCCTTTGTTTTGCGCAATTTAGACCACTCCTTTTGCGTAACGTCATTTGGTGTGCCATCGCTTTCATTGTAAATGCGTCCGTAATTGATGTATGTGTCGTATTTTGCGAAGCGTTGGCTATTTTTAAAGGCATGTCAGTTATGTCTTTGTTCCAGTCCAATTTAATTTCTTTTTGAATTATTTTCTGTACGTTTAAGCAGGGTTTCAGCTAATAAATTGCAATAGCTTCAAAAGCCAGAAGCATCTTCTCTGTTTTTGCCTTGTAGAGAACTGAAAATTGTTATATATATATATATGTGTGTGTGTGTGTGTGTGTGTGTGTGTATGTAGAAATGCAAATTAAATATATGAAATTCTAAGAGGCATTTTTTATCAAAATTTATTGAACTCTATTTTAGTTTATCATTACGATTTACTCGTGACTGTTTTTAAAAAATTAAGAATGCTGTTAATTTAGGTTAATTAACTTTGGTTTTATTCGTTAATAGTTCGTGGTTTCATTTCAGCACAATGTATAACATTTAATCAATTGTCTGTACTTGTGATTGGCCATAAAGAGCCCCTGACTACAGGCAAAGGTCAGCATTCTGTTGTAATCAGAAACTACGTTTAACTTTCTGTGTTCAAATAAAGCAAAGCGAGACTTAAATTAATTAACTTAAAAGAACGTTTAACTTAATGATTTATTAAGATATAGTTCTATAAACGTATATATATATATATATATATATATATATATATATATATATATATATATATATATATAATGTGTGTGTATTTATCATTATTTATTGAGACAAAGGCTACACAATTTAATACAGTTATGCTAATTGATGCATTTATTTCATTAAGTTAGGTTACCAGTTTGTGCATAAGTTTTCATTACAAATCCAACAGTGTAATTTAATGGTAAATGTTTGGTATTTCCTTGTTTTGTTTTAGCATTTGGAGTTTCTTGTTCGGGATTGGAGCTATCCATATGACTATGAATACGGAAGCGAAGGTGGCCAAAGTTTACTGGATGCTCGCCTTAAGGTATTCGATAGGCAGTTTGTGTATTTTCTTCAATTATGAAAAATAATCTGACATGCTAGTTTTTACTTTCATTCACAAATGAGAAAATTATGCCGATTTACGCTTGTTTAGCTTTTGTTAACTTTATTTAAATAGTATGTAGCACCGTCTACGCAATTAAGATATAACCGATTAAAGAACTGAAAATTATCGTATATGTAAAGGTAAATCGGTTATTAACACAGCTATCAAACGTACAAGACTAGTCGTTCATGGTTTTCTGGGTGAAACTTCCTGGTTTAGTTTCTCGCACTAGGTTTCGATTTGGTAGTTCTGAAATCGTCCTCAGGCTCACAATAGAACAATGCTACACAACGGGCGCAGTTATGAAGCAACTGATAAAATGTCATTTTATGCCTATATGTTCAAACTAATTTAAGACATCAATAGTTATAGATTGTTATCGATAATCTCCCAAAGGTTTGCAAAGACCAGACAGGACTTTAATGACGAGTTATTCACATGCTCATAAGCGTAAACGTACACACACACACACACACATATATATATATATATATATATATATATATATATATATATATATATAACGACTTTCGTTTAATTTAGATTAGATCTTTGATAACTGGACATAAGGAGTCAATAGTCAAAAGGTATGTCTACAGGCGGGTCGTTTCAATTCATCTACTCATCGATACTCCATCGCCTTTTTACCTAGTTAACGAATGCTATGTACGTTGACTGAGTGATTGTCTAGAAAGACCGATTAGACACCCTGTTTGCTAGGTATTTGAGCCGACTAGTGGATGGCTGGATTTAGAAAATTGGTAGGCCAGTGGTGCCACTAGATGATTTTGTAAGTTTGGATATCGTCCACTAATTAAGAAGTCCTTGGATTGTCAAAAGTCTATAGGAATCTGCAGCTGACTGGACCCAATGGAAACGGCTGTATAACTTTGCATTATCGGAATAAAGTATTCTGGAGCTGACTACGCGGAAGACACATCTTTCTGTTTATGTTGGAATGGTGCTGAGGATTATCTAGATTATTGTTCTGGTGTCTGCACATTTTTTCAAACTATAAGTCGCTTAATTTGTCCTAAATTATTCTATTGGTAAACAGATTATGGTGAAGAGGCTTGGTTAAACATTCGGTACAGGCTTAAGTTCATTCTTAATCCACTTTTCGGTAGATCTAAATATCGTTCTGTGGAATTTTGTTCATTCTAAGACTTTTTTATTAAATATATATGCTATTTTTACGATTTATCAATGTTACGTACACGTGTTAACACGTCGCATTAAAACGTTTCCGCATTATGTTTTTTAATGTTTCACTACCTAATAGATAAATCCTACCCTACCGGAAGAATTGCAGGCACTTCGTCGTCATCTCCGAAGCTGTTTCTCCCATCTTGGGGCGCATCTAATGCCTCATCCCGGTAAAGTTGTTGCCACAAATCATAAGTTCGATGGCAAAATCTCTGAAATAGATCCTGAATTTATTAATCAGATTAAAAAGTTTGTACCAAAACTTCTTGCGCCAGATAAGCTAAAAGTAAGTTGATTTATGTTTTATTTGTTTTCAGTGTATTGGCGTGAATCTGTCGAGTTTTGTTTTATTTATAAATATGTCCTGTTGTGGTTCAGTTAATTTGAGTTAATCATGTCACTGGTTATAGATTTTGGCGTATTTTGTCTTAATATTAAGAGATTGATGTTGTTTAATCTCTTATTTATCAAAATTTCAATCTGTGGTGCCAACTATCGGTGCTATAAATGTATTTGAGCTGTACATACTTTCATTGTGCGTATATTATGCATTGAGCTATATAACATTTTTGCTCAATGTACTCACCAGATCTAAAATTATTCTAAACAAATTTTGTATTTACTTTTGTCAACAATACTTACTGTATAAAGTGTATAAGAGTTAGATATAAGGTGGTAAATTAAAATGTTTAGCTAAAACCAAAAGATCACGAATAATTATACATACTAATGGCATACTTTAATACGTTACTGCCGATGACTTCCTCGTAGAGACAAGTGGGCTACCTCAGCATTTCATATTGTCCCACTTCAGGTTACCAAATACAAGTCACATCGTTTATAGAATATGCAGAAGCAGAAAATTGTCAAGATTAAACCATTGTTGGCCTATAGCCATAAAAATTTCTTCTCTGACGATTGATGAACACTAGTAAGTCAGCTCGGTAATGGAAGCATGAAACCTGCCAGGTCTAATGGGATGCAACAAAATAGAGGCCCTAATGATCTACTCCCGACTTTATTTGAGGATGTTGTTGACATAATTTGTATAGTATTGACTAATCTTTTTCTTATTTATATGGATTAAGGAGACCGTTCTGGTTGCTTGGAGCGAGTTGACCATCATTCTTACTTTCAACAGTGGTAATCAGAATTCGTGTTATAATTATCGTTGTATAAGCTTGCCTGAAGTCGCATGTAGGCTCTTTGCTTCGATTACTTTACGCAGTCTCAGACCTATAAGAGAAGAACAAGTGGGATTCCGACCATGACGAGGTTTTATAGATTTTATTTTCACTTTAAAAGAAGTACTTGATCAACAGCATTTGATATTGTCGTCCAACAATGGCCGGCTTACTTGACTTCCAGAATGCATTTGACTCGGTAGTTTGGAAGGCTCTATTAGCTATTCTCCCGAAAATCGGTATGCCCACTAAATTTGCTGATATTATGCTCACTGTCTACATAAACACTTCTATTTTCGTTAAGGTTCACAGTGAATTAGCACGCAAAATTACTATTATCAGTGGTTCGACGTCAAAGATGTCTTCTTTCCCGATTTTTATTTTGTAATAGATACCGTTATACTCTTCCAGACGTTCAGGATGCATGCATATACGCTCTGTGTTTAACTGGTTTATCTTGATTATACAAACGATGTTGTATTATTATTATTCAATAACGGAAATGTTGCCCATACCACCTTGGATAGGTTGGTTGTTACCGTCCAATCTTTGAGCATAAAATTCGCATGTTTTTAATATTAGATACTTATACGGGATCATCCATCATTCTCCTCAACTCTGGCTTCAAGATGAGGATTTGAAAGACAGTTAACGGATTTTAATATCATGCAGTATCAATAACAGAGGGGTTATACGTGTCTCGAAAGCTCGATTGTCGTTCTGTAACCTGTGCAATTTATTGAGAGACGCAAGTATCTCATTTTGCTTTAAATATCGTGTGTATAATGCATCTGCACGTACAATTTGGTTTCACTCTGGTAAAACTTGGTCCCTTAGATTCGATCATGGGCGATCTTGTTGCAGATTTATAGTAGGATGATCTTAATTTGCTTTTCTTAATAGGATCGAGTTAATTGCGAGGTTTGGTTATTTTTATGAAGCGATAAAGTGTAAACTGAATGGGATCCCTATTACGGATGTCGCCTCGTCTTGAAACTGACAATCATAGTGATATGTATAGAGGTCCAAGTTGCCTTATTTCTGCATGCTGCCTAGATTTCCAGCATACACTAGATTCTCCCTTTCATAAACCACTATCAGTTAGCGATTTTTATAGTTGTATTCAATTATTTTTAATTTTTTAAATAATTATTTTTATTATATTTAAAAAAAAATTATCGTGGTACCATGACATTGAAGCATCAGTTATTAAAAGCTTTTTTATTCTTTTATGTAATGAAAATTATGATTTTAATCAAGCCCTTTGCAATGATTATTATTCTTTGAACAGTGTCCCAAGTTCCACTCGGTTATTTTTGCAAATGAATGCTATATTTTTAAGTTATTGCAAGTACCGATGGAACTATATATACTTGGTGTTTCGTGAACAACGCATTACTAGAAAAATATATATTCGTACAGATCAATACATCGTCATTCAAAAATGCTGGTTCACTACCGAATGAGAGAAATAGTAGATAACCTCTATGTCGGGTTTGGTGGTCGAAATTACTTTTTCATTCTCAATGATGATCGGCCATCTGAAGTTGTCTAGCATTATCTATCCGTAGTGTGGTTCTGAATCGCTAGTGGTCAAAGTTTTCATTAGTGGCCACTACTTGTTCTTTGCGCATTACAGATTTTTTTTAATTTACACATAGTTGTGCTGTAAAACTGAACTCACTGAAAGTTAGATAATTATACTAATAGAGTATCATCAAAATTTTTGCTAGCGCTTCCAGAAAATCTGGCAAGGTCCAATCTACTTTAGCCCAGAAATTTTGACCGGTATTGGCCGTAGCACTTAAATTTGTTAATTAATAAATAAGCAAATTCAATTAAAAAGTTGCATTTGTTCATATACTAAAATTATTGAATGCATACAGATATAATTATCGAAAACAGTATTTAAACCAGCTGATTCACTGGCGTATTACCGTAAATTATATTCATAGATATTTTATTTGGAAAACACCATAGATCACCCATTCTAACATACATACATGCATATATGCCCACATGCATTAACACATAAATGCATGTATAAATATATACATGCGTACATATATTCATTTATTTATGTATCTTTAAATAAAAATCAACATTTTCTTTCTTCATTTTCGTCATGCGCTTTAGTCTTGCGCATGCCATAGCATATGTTGTTAAAGATATAAACAAAGCATATAGAAGCATATGTCTCTCATTTCAGCGTTAAGATAGGTCAAGATCGTGTGGTTGACGGAAAACGAAGGTATAGTATGAGTTTTTCTATCTGTTCTGTAACACATGTGACGATATTCTTCTGTATGACGAAAAAAAAATCCTTGTAACTTGGATTTTGACATAACCGTTTGGTATACAAATCACGTACCCGATTACCAATGGACTCTAGCTTGCCGTTCAGGTTAAGATAGCACGAACCCTGCTAGTACTATTGACATACAGATATATTTTACCATGGGCAGTATAGCCTTCTTTAACTTATTGTTATTTAGGTAGGGACTGAATATGACCAAGCGTATCAGAGGCTGAGGCAACGTTTTGGCAGGTGATTTTAATTTTGATTATTGAAATCTCATCAGACATTACACGCGGATTGTACTCGTCACCTTTTGGTGACAGATCAACTAAGAGTAGAAAGCCAATTGATTTAGACCATCCGTCTCCATTAAGAATAGATTAATTTTCGCGCATACCAAAACATACCATTTCCATAAATCCCGCTTTGAATCGAATTACTTTTAGTTTTTTATGCAATATTTGACAAAAATTGAAGTATGGTTGTAGTTGGAGATTCAGGTTTTCAAGTCTTGCACATGTTGTAAAAAACTGATTTTGGCTAATTGTCTATTAATCAGGATTATTGTTTACTTCATGCTCGCAAACTTCATTTAAAGAATTGGTACCACTTATAGCGCAATCAATGATTGTTTAATTATGTTACTTACTTTTCTTTCCATATATATGGATTGCAGATTGATCTTCGCTAGTCAGTTTTCCGTCGTGTTCCGTTGATGATCATGGAAGGTTGAAACTTGTCAGTGCGCGTGACTGACGCTAATTTTGCTATGTTGTTCGACGGCTGGTTAAATACAATCAGATTGGTGTTTACTTCTAGTTCGCTAACTTGATATAAAGAATTGTTTACAATATCCACGTAATCAGTGATTGTTTTAGTCTATGTTCTTTAAGTCAAGCTTGCAATCCAGGGGTAAGTACAAATCCATTAATAACTAAGCAGTCGCTTAAAAATAGGTTTTGTGTTTGTCTTGCTCGCAAACTAAGTTTAAAGAATTTTTGTCGTTACCATCACAGTTAGCGAGTATTTAATTGTATAACTTATGTACATGTGGCGAAAGTTGGAAAAATTAATATTCGTAATTGCATTAAAATTGTGCATTCAATATTTCAATCTATTATATATAATAGAGGTGACAGGGGCATTAGAGATATTCCTTAACTTTATATGAATTTCTATTCGATATTCATTTGTCAGTTTGCTGTCGAAACGCGTCAGTACTTATGACTGACAGTTGTTTTGCTATGTTGTGCGACGGGTTGGCTACAGTGGGAATTGTGTTTATCTCAAGCCGGAAAACTTAATCTAAAGAATTTTTGTCACCACCCGGGAAATAAATGATTGTTTAATTGTTTCTAACTTTTCCATGCCTTATACGTAAATTCCTATATAATATTCCTTGATAACTAACGCTATGTAAGTCTTAACTGTATTTAATGCTGTTCAACCTAACTTGTGCAGGTTAAACGCATTCAGGGAAATGACATTACATGTGCTGGTCTTATGGAGTTTTTCAGAGTTTACATGCAAGTTTTTGCAGGCAATGAACTTCCGGAGCCGCGATCAATGCTGGAAGCTACTGCAGAAGCTAACAATCTTAACCTATTGTACGAATGCCGTGATTCCTATCGGAACTCTATGAACAAGGTGAGTATGCCATATATATATATATATATATATATATATATATATATATATATATATATATATATATATATATATATATATGTTTACATTAAGGGTCGTCGCCATTTCTTGCACTGTAGGATCTAGAAGAGCCTATGTCGATAATACAGAATTAATCATGACACCTTACTGGACTGTTCGCCACTAAATCTATCCTCATTAGTGAATGCACGTTGTGGCGTTGCCGAGTTTGCGCTAATAGTGTGCAGCAACGAGAAGGCTGGTCTACTGCAATTCTAGCCTTCCAACGGAGTTGCCTTAGCAGCCTGGTGGTCAGAATGTGCAATTGTCACTTGACACTGGCCTAACCAACGCAGCCTCCGCTTAGTAAGGTTTAACTGTGATTGTACATCAATGAGTAGATGAATAGGACTAACATGACCGTGAAGTTTTGTCTTTCTTAATCGCCTCGTGACGTTTGACTGGAGATAACCGAAATTAGGCGTGGAAATTAAACCGGTTATGAAAGAAATCCACGAGAATCAATAGTATACGAAACTTGAGTATCTTAGACTTAGTGCTTAGTGAGATCCGTGTTGCCATAACTTAAAGCTGACTTGACCATAATGGTGTTGTGTAGAAGTCTAGTTTTCCTGACTTCTCTGTGTTATCTAAGTAAATATACGCATAGTAACTAGGTCCTCCTTCTAGTAAATCTCTAATAATTTGTGTGCCTAGTTTATTTTGTTTGGCTTCATTAACAAATTGTCTTACTGCTTGTGTTTCTTATGGTTATGTGGCAGTAAAACATTAGTTACTAATGTATTATGTATTGCTGTACATGTTGATAATATTTTGCATAATTTACCAATTTATCTAGACGCATACTTCTGAAAAACTCGGTAGGAGTCGATTGTCTTGTGTTACCAGAAATAAATCGAATTCGTTTACAACTGGAAGCCCGGCATTGAATAGCATGATCCTAAGTGACTTTCTCGCTTCTCTAGCTTATCATGAGGCCTTCTGAGGATAATAGCATAGAAAAACGTTGATTCAGGCCACTCTCATTCATTTGGAACGTATTTCCTCCTTCTTAATCTTTTCTTGATCTATTTGTAGCTATTCCGAATTAGATCTATTCCGGCGATGTTTTAGTCAAGCATGCGACTGCATTTACCTGCCGCTTCATCAAAAGTAGGAGTCATATCTATATTTCGTGATTAGTTTGACGAGTCGGAATTGCTTGCCGAGTTACGCTTTCGAAATTATGGGGTTTTTTACCAATGTAAAATGACCACTGCTTATATGTCGGCACTGGTGTTGCCAACTTACAGTAGTGATAAGTTATGCGATAGTGATGAAGATGATGATGATGATGAGTAAGATATAACAGAGAAAAAGAGATGATGCACATTATGCGATTATAATCTTGTTTTGAATGACAAAGCGTCTTTTGGCAACGCGGCTTCCTTTACATGTTATTTCGATATCTGGTTTTGAAACTCATTTGTGTTATGCTTATGTTTCGACCTCTGGTACCAGAGCTCTTTCAATTGTCACGCAAATGGTAACACAGAGGGCACAATAAAACAACACAACAAACTTTTTCGACCCATCATCCTTATATAAATATTAATAAAATTTACTATATATCAATTCTGGTGATCCTTTTGCAAATGCACGCACATACCTATGCAGATATAAAATACTATGTCGTAAATTTAGATCCATCCGTCTTGAAGTCCCACCAGTTTACCGAGATTATAGAGTAAAAATTGTTATAAAGTCAATTTTCCTATTATGTTTAGATGAATCATTTAATTATTTACTTAATATTAAATACACACAAACACAAATGTATCAGGAACCTCTCTACATTCACTTTTAATTACTAATTTTATACTTGTATGTATTAGGCGTTGCGAACCTAGTAATAGATTAGTTCAGTTGTGACCAGAAGGATAAACCAAAGGCAGCATGAACGGAAAGTATAATCTCATGCACATTCGTTTCGTGCTTACTGGCGACTCATCAGTAGGAGCCGGTATTACGCCCTTTAACCACTATATATTTGGTAGAAGAATGTGGAATAATAGGACGGTACAATCTCCTAGACGAATGTGTAAACCTGTAATAGTGAAGCTAACATCATCTAAAGTCAACGACAATGCGACTTCAATGCTAACTCACACTATATAATATATATACCGAGTCTGTAAAGGATACTAACACTATGGCTATTGTGTTAGTAACCGATTAGGCCAACGAGTCTAACACCTTGTACCGATAAATGTACATGGTCTGAACACTATGGTTATCCATTTGACGCTAAGCATGACATCATTCACTAATACAATACCGTTTGTTGCGAAGACTCCATTCAAGTATGTAAGTCGCTATAGTTGCGACCTAGATACACAGGCACTAGATAAAGGCAGAATTATCAGAGACATATTTACACTATATATTTGGTCAAAGAATGGAATAATAGGACTGTACATATATATATATATATATATATATATATATATATATATATATATAGATATGTACAGTCCTATTATCACATTTGGACCAAATATAGTGGTTAAAGGGCGTAATACCGGCTCCTACTGATGAGTCGCCAGTAAGCACGAAACGAATGTGCATGAGATTATACTTTCCGTTCATGCTGCCTTTGGTTTATCCTTCTGGTCACAACTGAACTAATTTGTTACTAGGTTCGCAACACCTAATATATACTTGCATATATATAAGTTCTTCGCAACAAACAGTATTTAACTGTAATATATTGAATTGAATGATGTCATGCTTACCGCGAAATGTGATAACTGATATCGATCAAGGCCGGAGTGTATGGATTTACTGGAGTAACAGGTGTTCAGAAATTGTTGTAATTCTCAATTTCGGTGAACTATAGCATAAATTGATATCCATCAGGTTGGTACCATGTACCGACTCGGAAACCATAGTGTTAGTACCATGTACCTTTTCGGTACAATAATGTTGGTATCGGTTACTAACACAATAGCCATAGTGTTAGTATCCTTTACAGACTCGGTATATATATTATATAGTGTGAGTTAGCGTTGAAGTCGCATTGTCGTTGACTTTAGATGATGTTAGCTTCACTATTGCAGGTTTACACATTCATCTAGGAGATTGTACCGTCCTATTATTCCACATTCTTTGACCAAATATATAGTGTTTATCGGGCGTAATACCGGCTCCTACTGATGAGTCGCCAGTAAGCACGAAACGAATGTGCATGAGATTATACTTTCCGTTCATGCTGCCTTTGGTTTATCCTTCTGGTCACAACTGAACTAATTTGTTACTAGGTTCGCAACATCTAATACATACTTGCATATATATTAGCTCTTCGCAACAAACAGTATTTAACTGTAATTTTATACTTGTTAATCATTACGAAATCCTATGCAAGCCCCTCATTTTTCATTAAATCTTCAATTTTTTTCTTGTGAGTCTTTTTATTGCTTATTTAAAATCATATCAATTTATGATATTGTTAATCGATTGATAAATTAATTATTACTACCTAGATGTGTAGGATTGTTGGTTTACTAAGTGCTAATAATTGATAAAGTTGCTATTGTTGCCTGTGAGTGAAGTTGTAATCAGAAATTAAATGTACGTTAAAATATCAAAGGCATTTGGAATGAGAGAGCATGAAAAGTCGAAGGAGAGAAAAAGGATTATCCAAATAATCGCGAAAAGACCTTGTGTATTTATGGATATTCCAGATATAATGCCGGAAGAATTCTGAGGAATTAGTCAAAGATTGAATAAAGGCCAGCAACTTGAAGAAATTAGCAAAATTCACGTAATTATGTTACCTTGCTTTAATGCTAGCTTGGCCATAATGGTGTTATGTAGAGGTTTAGTTTGCCTCACTGCTGCGTGTGTTATATATATATATATATATATAGTAAATAGGTACTCTCATAAATATCACTGCATATTTGTGTGCTTAAATTATATTTTTTTCGTTATAAATTATTTCTTTTTTCTATTTTTATAGTTATATGGTAGTGAAACATTAGTTACTATCGGCTTTTATATCGCGGCGTATCATGCCCTATATATATATATATATATATATATATATATATATATATATTACCTACTTATCATATTTTTATCTTTTACTCTGACTATTTAGTTCCTCCAATTCATCCTTGTCTTCTTTTCTGTTAATAACTAACGCTCCTGGGGTATTGGGCGTAGCGATTTTTCAACTCCTGATGCATTCATTATATCATTCTTCGATTTTATTTCAATTTACTCTGCTATTAATATGGTCAGTCTGCTATGGATGTATTTGGAAGCACGTTTACAGCCTTCCAAATCTTTCTGATTGCTAGATTCCTGTAAGTTCCTTATTATGTTAGAGTTCTTCGTTTTTCCAGGCTTTTATGTTATTCTCTTCCAACCGTAATTTGGCTCATCGTTTCCTCTACATGTGTTAGATTACTGTCTTTGCAAGTAATTTCATAAACCAATGTAGTGTTCAAAGGTTCTATTATTTTTTGGTTCGGTAGTTTACTTTCTAAAGTAAGTGTTCGTTTTAATGAACTTCTAAGATTATATATTGCTCATAACATTTCATTTTTCTAGGAAATATCGAAAGCGGAGCTATCGAGTTCATTTGGTAATCTTGAAGTTTCTCGTGCGCGAGATGTAGTCAACCAGAGTCTAATTTCCTTATTACTTATATTATTGTTTTATTCACTAATTCATTTTTGTGTCTATTTTCTTTAAATTTTCTAAATTTATCTTTTTTATATTTCAAGTCAGTTATTCTGAATTTTCTCGATATGATAGATTTCAAAATGCCTATTTTCATGTTATACGGGCCATTCGAATAAAAAATGAATTGTTATGTCCAAAGGGGTATTTTTCCTATTCTCATATCCCTTCATAGCGTCTTAATTTCACATCAAGGAGTGCAATCACTTCCCCCGTTTCGAGTTCCAACGTGAACATTAGTTCAACTTTATCATTTGCTAAATCAAGAAAATATATCAATTCATTATCACTATGTTGCCAAATTATAAAAACATCATCAAGGTATCTTATAATTAACATCGGTTTAAGAGGTGTTCGTTCTAAGAGCGTTTTCTCAGTGTAGTGCATAGATATGTTAGCAATCAGAACAAACATTGGTTGCCGCTTTGGCACGTCTCTCACTTCTTTGTAATATTCCTTTCGGAAAGTAGACGACATATTTTTTAACATTTCCAACACACCTCTTAACTTTATATAGGTTACATATAATATCTCCGGGTATTTCATTAGAACCTGTTTAACACACTAACGCGGCTGGCACAGGGATATTTGAATGTATAAATATGACATCTAAGCTAGCTACTCTGTCACTTTAAATTAAATATTAATTTTTAATAATTGAAATTTTTCTTCGTTGGATAATTAAGAAATTTCGACATTTTATACGTAGGAAAACTTCGAACTTATGCAATCTTTCTTAGTGGTTTTTCTTCCTTATGCAATTTTAATAGCCGAAACGCCCTGTTTGACATTCAACATCACTGGATAATTGAGTCACCATGCGTTTTCTTCCAATTCTCTAGCTTAATCACTGTATTTGTGAATATCTTAACCTTACCCTGTAACTTATGCACATTATTGTTTTTTTCATTCAAAGTTAACTGGTTCATTAAAACCGTTGCTGAACATTTGTGAGCTATTAGACATCTCACATTATTAGTAATCAATTCTATTCGAAAGCGTTACGGTTTATTATCTGGTTTGATCTTATTTTCCTTACGACACCACCAGTAGAGTTAATCTCCAATTCAAATTTCGTTTTCATCTTTTCTTGAAAATATTTTGTGGTCCTTACGGCTTCCATAATATCCTCGCGTTTAGGCGAGCATTACATACGAACAGCATTATTTAGACCACGGTTAAATGTCTCCAGTTGTTCTGCTATAAGATGCATTGAAGATAAATTTACAACTCTTCGAAGAATTATCAATATCAATAGGTTTGTGTATTACGATTCATAGGCGTCCTAGTTTCTTTCATCCTCGATTTTTAGTTTCTTCCTTTCTTTCAAACTTGCTAATCAGTAAGCTCTTATTTGTAATTAATTTCATTCATCTATAAATGAAAAAACCACCTATCTCTTATTTTAATCTTCTCTCTAATTAATTCATATTTACACTAATCGATGTTGTTAAGTAATTTTTTCATTAAGCCAGAGAAAAAAATTGCTTAAGTGACTTCTCAGCTCCGTCTAACTTTAGAATTGTATTAATTTCAAATAAATTTTAAGAAAATATATATGATTAGTTTTCCTTATCATTTTCACATTCTTTAATTTGTAGGTTTTGAATGAAAAGATAATCTGAACTACATATTTTTTGATATTTCTTGTTTTGAAGCTCATTTGCAGTGTGCTTGCGTTTCGAATTCTAGTTCGCGAGGCCATCCTATGAACCCACACGAATTGTAACGCAAGTGACTCCGTAAAACAACATAAAGTAACATTGGCCATGCGGGTGGTGATAAAAATTTCTTTAATCAAGGTTGCGATCGTGATATGAACACCTGACTCATTATGTACATACATTTGTTGGTATAAGCCAAGAAACGTGTATTGTAGAATAGGAAATTCATTCAATAGACCAGTTTCGTTCTTGATGGTTACTCATCACGTAATGCCCAAAATATGCCGCGGACAGTGCTCCACTTTATTCTTGACATCTAAAATGGCATTCTTGTTAGATTAATAATAAAAAAGATAAATAAAGTTGGCAGAATCAGAAATAAAGGTATCTTCAATAGCCTGATTGCGCTAATCTATCATGCACGACTTACCAGATAAGGCGACGCATTTTATCCTGCGCGTCGGCAGTAGCGGTTCATTATTGTTTGTTTTGTTCATGGCCAAACGTGAGCTGGAAATGCACATTGGCTCGCTTATTCCTAGTGTGGAAGGGTTTCCTTGCCTTAATCTTCCGACCAAAGCGGACGAATGTTATCTGTCCCCGCGCCACTTGCCTTGAGCAACTGAAACTTGCTCTCCTCCTCTGTCAGTTTGCCCGCATTACGTCGTTTTATATTAAATGTTACTTGTGTGAAGAATGCGAACTCCTGCATCACATGAAACGAGATGATGAATGTATTCCTCTAAATCCGGCAAGGTTTGTACTACCATTACCGGGCTGACTAACTTATTAGGCTCCGAATTATCTGTGTACGTGCTAATTACTTTGATAACTGGCAGATATTTTGCTTTTCCGATTTAAGAAAAAAAGTATTTTCTCAGCACATATTCACTAGCCTATCTAAATGCAATATCGATTAGGCCAACATCTTCGTTATATTTCATTGGTTACTTTTGATGCATTCATTTAGAACCATCGATTTAGCTTACTTGCAACCTTGCTGTTTAGTCATTTATTGTGTTAGGCTTCATTTATGATGTTGCATATTTATCATTTTTACAATGAGTATTGCTTTACAGTTCCTTTTCGTAGAAATAAATGTCACTTAGCTACTCGTACTCTTTTTCACTGTAGCTGTACTGTGATCATTATGCACAGCTAATTTTCAGCTGCAGGTATTCATTATGTGTGGCTTAATTCTTAATGACACCTATTTATCAACTCAAGGAGCAGACGTTTGCTTCGCCAGGCCTTCAAAGCATTTTACCTGTAATTTAATAAAACGCGATAACAATAAATTGAATTCAAGAGACTCGGGCCGACTAAGGACTATAGAAACTGTTGCCTTTGGACCATCACGCGCAAACATGAGATTCCTTTCCTCAGTCCAACTTGAAAGAGACCCTATGAATTATGTTGCGGACTCCGTGTTATTCGGTATAGGGGCAAAAACTCGCGTTGACTGAAACTCGATAAACACTCATTTGGCTTCGTATAGAAAACTTGAACGCGGCGACTTAAACGACAACCATGGCATGATCATGATCATGCATAGTTAGTTATACAAAAGCCAAAAGTGATTATTTGTTTAGCTGCCATATAATCACATAAGTGGTTCATGGTTATATGTGGACTGTCAAAGTACACCAGGCCGCCCATTCCTAGTGATGGTTTGTATTCGGAGATTTCCTTCTCTTAGATCGTCTGCCAACCAAGGCTGAAGAGCACTATCTGCCCAGATGCCAATGGTCAAAGTTTCCGTCAGCAGCCGAAACTTGCCCTTCGCGTCTAGCACGCTCGCTCTCATTCCGTCAGTACACATTTAAAAATAAAAGGCTTCAAATTAAACAAGATAATGGCTGTGTCCCATTTACACCCGGCAAGGTTCAAGCTACCATTCCCGGACAGACTAGCTTCTGCCCGCCGGTCGTCAGGACGGAATTTCTTTGGCTACGGACCATGGAATACATTTTGTCTATAGCGAGGCACGTTTTGTATTGATTGGTCGGAACCCAGTTTTGGGATCAGCGTATAGCTTGCCAATTTTATGCTAATTTATACTATGCTTGTGTTTATTTACATTTTCCATCAGTACCCATGTAAAATTGCTGCGTGGTGGCACAGGGCAATGCTCAAGTTGGATTGCGTCATATCAATTTATCTATATAGCTAAATTTCTTGTTAAGCAAATCAATTGTTATTTTCTACGCATAGTTGAAGGTCGTATCACATTTGTTTCATGGGTTAACTAAGGAATCTTATCAGATTTTTTTTTAACTTCACGATTTCGTTTTTCTCACAACTGCATAAAGTTTTCTGCATGAAAAACGTGTTAGACTTATTCATGCCTTAGGAGAAGCCTTCGCATATTTGGGACCACTTGCGACCACAACTGATTTCGTGCAAAATCATTTTTTAAATTTTCTATAAAGTTAATATTGCATAGCAGCATACCTTCTCTCTATTGTTTGCGCAAAAGGTATTAAGTGGAAATAGCATCTTGGTACATGAGTTTGGCTAGTTGCTGGCTGTAGACACTGCGTTAACGCAGTTCGAGCGGTGCTTTGGTGGATATTCTGCAGAAAAAGTACACGCGTCTTCATTTTCGGATACAACACATCAGGCATTTTCTAACTCCACTGAATCTTGGAGTTTGTTCTATTTTCTCTATTTTGAAAACGCGTTATGCGTTCTTTCTCTTGATTGGATGCTTAGAGCCTTCTTTTGAGAAATCGCAAAGCCCTCGGCGATGACGGCATTCTGTTGGCAATCTTGTTTTCGGAGGAGTGGTGTTTTAGAAGATGTTGTTCAAACACTGCCGCATTGTGTGGGAGTCATCAGGCAGCGTTTTAAAGTAGTGCTTTGATGATACCTATTCGCAAGAAAAGTGTTGACACTCTAGACCTTTACTTTTTTTATCAGTCGGCATACTTAAATTTGTCTGTCATTTTCAAACGTATTCATAAATGGCTTTGGTTGTGAACCTTGCGGACACCCAGAAGGATATAACTAGGTATAAGAAATATGCGTGTATTTCATGTGCACAAACGCAATTTTGCATTAAACTACCAGTATTAGCATCCGAACTTGATTTATTTTTTATTTATCTCTATGGCTCTGGTCATTATGGCGAGTTATTCTTATTTCTATTCTTCAAACTTTGGTTATTTAGATATTTCAAGTCTGTAACGATAACTTTTTCACTTTTGCTACTGTGGTTCCTTTCTTCCTTATGCTTCCTTCGAATGGCTCCGACATTTTTAAGGATTAATAGTTCCAATGTTTTACTCAAATTTGTTGTTCATACGTTACTTGGATCTCGGCCATGTTGCTTGAACGGAATATTTGTAAACGAAGCTGACTTTCTTCCCATGAACACGCTGAAACTGCTGTCCTTTTAGCTGGCAAGAAAGATTACCGTAAGATATGCGTAATTTGCACTGTGGAAGTGTTCACCTGATAATCATAAAAGACGCGTGCCTCATTATCTTCGGTGAATTAATATTTTGTTCGCAAACAGATAATGGTGTTGAGCAATGCCCTGTGGCCAGTCGAAGATATAATCAATAAGGAATTCTTAGTTAATGAGCTGATCGGTAATGACACTATTTTATCGAAATTTAGTTTTTTCACAGCTTTCTTAGATGAATTATTTAGCTAAACAATCATTGATTTCGCGGGTGATTACAAATATCAAGGTTTCCAGTTAATGTCGAACTACAAATTGTGTACAATGTACTTACTTTACTTTACTTTACTTTACTGCGGCTGACTCCTTTTGGAGGATAAGCCGGCTCCATTTTCCTAGAGTTTCTTGGGAATTTGGTACAAGTGGTGTCCCCTCACCACTCGGCTTTTTGATCGAGGACGCACCTCTAGCCTTTGCACATCCAAGCGCAGTCTGCAAGGCAGCAGTAAGTTGCATGGTTGCCGGTGGCTGTTGTGAGCTCATTCGCCATTCGGAAGTACGGGGTACTGTCCAGGCGTCCATGTAATCCTGTGGCTGTTGAACCCTTTTGTGGCGGGGAACACACGCCGAGTCATGGTGCCGTCGTCGGGCTCATGTGGTATTTTATAGGAGATCCGATTGCTGGTCGGAAATCCACCACGCCCTGGTGACACCACCGCCATAGCCCCGTTAGCCCATGTACGATCGGCCATCGAGACATGGTTGACACCGTCGTACCACGTTGAGGAGGGGATGGACTTTACGACGGTAAGGTGGCGCAGTGGATAGAGTCACTGATTCAGAAATAAGTGTGTATCACATCAAGTCCCAGACCGTGGCAAGATCTCCAAATATATATATATATATATATATGGTATATATTGATAATTGACCGGTGCTTATAACAAGCTCACAACCTTGATTTAGATAAAAAAATATTTAACTCACTGAAACTTCCCGTCCATTTCACTTTGAACCAAATCTGAATTCCTTGAATAAAACATACTATGTATTATTGGTTATGCTTATAGTGCCTTTTCTAAACTATACAATTCTTACAGTTAAATACTGTTTGTTGCGAAGAACTAATATATATGCAAGTATGTATTAGGTTTTGCGAACCTAGTAACAAATTAGTTCAGTTGTGACCAGAAGGATAAACCAAAGGCAGCATGAACGGAAAGTATAATCTCATGCACATTCGTTTCGTGCTTACTGGCGACTCATCAGTAGGAGCCGGTATTACGCCCTTTAACCACTATATATTTGGTAGAAGAATGTGGAATAATAGGACGGTACAATCTCCTAGACGAATGTGTAAACCTGCAATAGTGAAGCTAACATCATCTAAAGTCAACGACAATGCGACTTCAATGCTAACTCACACTATATAATATATATACGGAGTCTGTAAAGGTGTTTTTTTGATGATCGCAACCTTTTTTATAGTAAATTTTATCACTGCCCGCGCAACCGGTGTTCGTTTAATTATAATATTATAATGTTCATTTCAATACCACTTCTCCATGTAGTTTGGTGTCTGTTCATTAATGTCAGATTGGGGGTGGTTAGTTTGAACTGTGAGTCTAAATGGATGTCATTTTAGCTCCACCTAAAAGAAAAAAGACTAATCGAATTTCATTAGTTAGTATATAACTGAAAATTGTGTAAAGTGTGCGGCAGGGTGGCTCAGTGGTTGGAGCACCAGATTCCGTAGCAGACGTGCCCAGGTTCGAGCCGTGTCCGCGGCAAATTCTGTCCAGTACGTGATGAGTTCCAAATAAGGACGAAACCAGTCTAGTAACTTCATTGGTGTTTCAGTCATTGCCAAAATTATTAATTGTTTTATTTTTTATATAGTTCATTGTTTTAATCTAACTCCAATAATTGCCATATTTAGCAATAATCGAAAATATTCGAGTCATTTATATTTTCTACTCAATTGATTTTTCCATGCATCAATGGCTATATTTCATTTCGTCTTAATAGCAATTATTTCACTTGTAACGTATGCGAGCTCTTTAGAATTAAATGATATCTCGCTTTATGTTACCTGTTAAAAGTGTGTATTTGTCTACACAAATAGGCAAAAAAACGCGCAAATGATTTATTCTATCCTATCGATGCATTATTATGTGTGCAAAAATTCTTGGTAAAATTTGATTAACAAATTGTCGTTTTCTAGTGTCTGGATACTAATGCGGTCACTATTTTTTATTGTGATTAATTTTAATTCTGTTTATCTGTCTTAATTTGGTTGTTGCTATCGCTTTAAATGTTGTCGCCTTTGGGATTTTTCATCATTTTATAGTATTAGAATGCATATGCAGGTTGCTTTCGTAGTGCATCAAGTTGTTTCAAGTTGATGACCATCGTCTGCCTTAGGTCATGTGTTATGGGACAATTGTCTACTCATCTATTCAAATTCTATTTCGAGAAGAAATTTTTTTACCTTTGCGCAAATTCGCTATTTTCGCCACATGTTCTTCGGCTGTAATCTGGTAGTGTTATTCGGTCTGATATCAAAATTTACTGTTTCGGTAAAATCTTGATTCCTTCACATTTCCAGGTGCACAGCTTTTTTTTCAATTGATTGATGGTTTATCACTGGTCCCGTGACTCTGAAATGTCTTTTCTTTGCTTGTCCAGAAATGATTTGGAATAAAGCTTTTCCGAATTAGCAGGCTTCATTTTCATTCTCATACTCCGGGTTGACACCATACTCACAGAGAAAACAGCTTATGGTATGGTTTCAACCCGGAGGATGGTCCTGGAAATGAAGTCAGAAAAATTAGTATAATCTTTATTCCAGTTACTTTTCAAACTAGCAGTGTGAGAACGCCTTGGGAGCAACGGGGTCCAGTGCGAATATGTCAATTAATTAAAAAACAAGCTGTTCACCTGGAAATGTAAAGGAATCAAGAGTTTTCCGACCTACGAGTGCTATTAATTGTCCCGCAACAGTTAATTGCCGTATCAACTTGAACGGTGACAACACTACTTAAAAGTAAATTCCCTTTAATGAATATATC